>JBAMBP010001819.1:30000-80000 GCA_037044515.1 Phortica magna
ATCGGGCAACAGGAAGAACGCACAACGCAAAGAGTGAACAACAAAGAGTGGCTTAAGTGTAACAAAGAGAAAAGTAGAAAGCAAGAGAAAGGGATTGGTGTGTTTAATGTAAGTTAAGCCACCACCATACACAAGAATTTTGCTCAACAGTTGCCGACAACGATGCTGCTGATGCTGCTGATGGAGCTGATGGAGCTGATGCTGCTTTGAGCCATTACCGTCTAACCAACCAAGTTGTTATCGCAGGTGGGTGGGGGCTGGCGGCAATGCGAAGCGGCGGTAAACGTTGGGCAAAAAGCGACTATGTGCCAGTAGATAATGACTGTTTCTTTTTGTGTGTGTGTGTGTGTGTGTGTGAGTCAACTGGTCAAGCAAACACTCGCTCGTCCGGTCGGCCAAACGGACCGACGGACCGACGCTAAGCACTTAGTGAGCCCACTCGACGCGACTCCTCATTATTTGCTTCAATTGGGAGAGTGAAAAGCAAAGAAATGAGCGAATTGTGTGAAATTTTTCCAACTTTTTTCAATATTCTTTTCCTTTCTTTTTTTTCTTTTGTTAAGTTTGCTTAAGACGACTTCGTTGACTTTGCTGAGGTTTCAAATGCGAATGTGTGTGTGTGTGTGTGTGTGTGTGTGTGTGTGTGTGTGTGTTTGTGTGTGAGTACTCGAAATATTTCGGCGAACGCATATTTCTTTGTTGCGGTCGCGGTCAACGTTGCCGATCAAGAGTAAAAACAACAAACAAGCTTAGCGACAACGTCGTTGAACTCGTTCTAATTGCTGCCGACGTCGCTGCCGACGCACAACTTTAAAACAAATAAACAAGCAAACAAACACACAAAACCACACACACACACACACACACACACACAATTGCACGAACAAAAAACACATCGCAAATTGTCTTTGCCGAAAGTTTTGCTTAAAGAGAGTTTCATTTCATTTCGTTTCGTTTTTTGCTACTCTTTGTTGCTTTGTCCGACTCCAGTTTCGCTTTGCGCTGTGTGAGTGTGTGCGTGTGCGTGTGTGCGTGTGTGTGACAACGTCACGAGCGCACCTGGCAGCAACTTTCGGCGTTTGATACATGGCACACTATCAGCATTCAATGCTGAGACACACTTGATACAAAGGTTGTCGGCATTGGAGGCGGCGGGGGAAAGTTGAGCGGCGTGCCTTTTTTTTTGTGCTCCTTAAAGATATTTAACAAAATGTTGTAACAAATACTTTGCCGCTCAATTCAACCCTCAAAGCCCCGCAAAATGCTCGCAGCCGGCCAAGGAAACGCTGCCGGGCACACATACACGCACGCACGCACGCACGCACACAAGCAGGCCAGCATATGCAGACAGATACACAGACACCAATGCCGACACCGACACCGACACCGACGCCGACGCCGACACCGAGACCGAGACCGACGCGACTCGGTTACTCGTGCACTAAGCGAGCGAACGACGACGAACATGTCTGTCGCACAGAATGTCGTGCGTGAGCCGCCGATGCGTGTGCGTGTGTGTGTGTGTGTGTGTGATTGTGTTTTTATCTGTCGCATACTTTGCATGCCTTTGCGTGTGAAAGAGACAACGAAATGTGAACGAACTGACGTCGACAGCGATAAAGGCAAACGGAATGCTTGTAATCGTCGCGACGGGCGGAGGGGCTCGCTTCATACATCCACACATATACATATATGTGTGTGTAAATGTGTGCGTGTGTGTGCTTACGCTACGTATGCTTTTCTTTTTGATTGTTGATTTGATTGTTGTATTTCTGTTCGCCATAAACAGAGTGTGATGAGCAACGTTGATGGCTGCGACGTTGGCGACGGAGGCAGCGACGCTCATGGCTGTCGCTGATGACTGCTGGATCGAGTGGGTGTGGGTGGGGAGGGGAGGGGGGTCAGCATGGTCTTCGCTTGCCCATGTCATAAATAATACATGGCTTTCTAGTTAAATTTGAGTTTCCTGCCCATCAGCAGAGCCGTCCGTTTGTTTTTGTTTGTTTATCACTCGCTTATGTGTGTGTGTGTGTGTGTGTGTGTTTGCGTGTTTGTGTGTTTCGTTTGGCTACTTTAATTACTTGTTGAACCCTCAAACCACAAAATTAAAATGAATCCAATCAGATTTTCATGCCCATGTGTCAAAATCATACATATTTAAACCAATTAGAGTGAAAAGTTGCTGCCTAAACAAATCCGGGCCATGAAAACGGCTTGCATTGTGTTTAAAGTTTTCGACAAAATCCAATTGGAATGCCAATAAGAAGCAAGCGTAAGCAAGTTGAATGAACCAACGAACGAACGAACGAACGAACGAACGACGAACGAACCAAAAAGCGAACAAATGAACGAATAAACTGAACGGACGGACGGACGGACGGACGGACATGCCTCCGGCGCGTCTTAGGTTTGCATTGGGATAAGCAGATTGAAGTGAGATGTGTAGAAAGTGAAGGCATTGGCGCGCATCTGTTTTCTTTAGACAAGACACCTCAACCAATTAAAAGTTTTTCGCCCATAAACTTTTCAAATTAACTCGAAAACAACTTAATTTTTCCGCCTGAAAATATTTTTTGCACCAACTCCGCTGAGAATAACGCGTACGCACACACACACACACACACACACACAAGCAGGAATACAAATAACCCAAACACACACACACACACACACAAGCACACCAACAATCACAGACGTAAGCAACACACGCACTCTCAAGCAGACACTGCAATGCATTTAAGTACAACAAGAACAACAACAACAACAAGAACAACAACCGCTAGCAGATGCCGTTAGTCGTTACTTGTAGGAAAGGCACACGCACCAAAAACCCAAGTAAGCAAAGGCCAAAAAAAGCAAAATAGGAGACAAAAAATAACAACAACAACAACAATCATAACGCAAAAGGAAAATGAAATGCCAAAAACGCTAAAAATATCCCACTTTTTTGAACAAACCAACGAAAGAACGAACGAACGAACGAAATACGATTCTGATTGGAATAGTACGCGTGTGTGTACTATTGTGTGTATGGCAAAAAAAGTGTGTGTGTATATGGAAATTGGGCGCGA
Source organism: Phortica magna (assembly GCA_037044515.1). NCBI lineage: Eukaryota > Metazoa > Arthropoda > Insecta > Diptera > Drosophilidae > Phortica > Phortica magna. Next base: position 33,072 of record JBAMBP010001819.1, read on the forward strand.
CACGTGCACGCTTAAAAGGCAAAAAGAGGGACCACGGATGGCAGAGGCAAAGGCAACGCCAACGACAACGACAAAGCTAACGACAAAGCCAACAAAAACAACAACACCGACATTTGCAACAACAATTACAATAAACACACAAAGCAAAACACAAAAATAAAGAAAAAGAAAAACAACAAAAAATAAATGTACGAAACAGAATGTAAACGAATTGAGGAGTGAAAGGAACACGTACATGTACAAATATGTGTTGGTGTGTTAGTGTGAATACTTTGCACTGATTTACAACGGCAAGCCGACAGAGAGAGAGTAAGCGAGCGATGCTGTGCTGTGCGCTCACCGTACAAGCACATTAAGAGAACAAGAATAAAAGCAAAGCAGTCCAGCACAGCAGCACAGCAGTCCAGCGGGCCCAGCATCGTGCAACGAAATCGAAAGAGAGCGAGAGTGTGAGAGAGACAAACACAGAAATAAAGCAAACACAGTGTAAGCAAGCACATTGTACAGAGCGACTCGGGCTTGACACGAACCGTGCCGAATTGTGCCGAACGAACGCGAAGTGTTGGCATCGCTCGCAGCGCATGAAATCAAGCCAAAGCGTAACGCGACAGGCCAAATTGAGTTGAGTTGTATTGAATCGCGGACCGAGTTGAGTCGCGTCGAGTCGTCGAATCGTATCGTATCGTATCGTATCACAACGTATCGAATCGAATCGAGTTCGAGTTCGAGAGTGTACAAAAACATTTTTTATCAGCGCCGTGTCCTGCAGACGTACGCGAACACTTTTGAACGCTGTTTGCAACGCGAAACACAGCGGAAAGTGCGAAAAGTGCCATATGAAAATGGACCAGAGCCTTAAACTCAACTAAAGTAAAGCAAAGTAAAGTAAAGTAAAGAAATCATATACACAAGCAAACACACACAAACACAGAACGGCAAACGAAGTATAAACTAACTTAAAAACAGAGAAACCAAAAACAAAACCCGCAAAGTCAAATAAAATCAAACAAAAAACAACATCAACAACAACAACAAAACGTACGCGTACGCAGCGAAGAGCAGTTCAGCAGTTCAACAAACTTTCGCAAATTGTAAGCTTTAATTTTGCACTCAAAGGCGATTCCACCAAAAAAAAAAAAAAATAATAAAAAAATTATAATATAAAATAAAAGGTTTTATTTATTACATTTTTTTTTGTTTTTTTTTCTTGTTGTGTGAGTGTATGTTTTTTTTATGTTATCGTCGTCGATAGTTCATGCCACTTTGCGACGCTAAACGTGCCAATGAGCGTTCCGAAACGACAGAAAAAGAAAGGAGCAAAAAAGGCAGAAATAATAAAAAAGAAATGCAAATAAGCGTAAAAGCATTTAAGCAAAAAAAGGCCACAACAGTAACAACAACAAATCAGCAACAACAACAACAAATAAAGTGTAATTGTATGTAATAAAATTCTTTTTGTTGGTATTTTTTCTCTTTTTTTTAATTGCTACTTTTAGTGTTGTGCTGTGTTCAAATGTACTGCAATGAAATGAATTGAAACCGCTAAAGTCCTCAGCCATGTGCGCGCGTGTGTGTGTGTGTGTGTGAATTCCAATTTGCATATACATATACACATAAGTACATTTATAACGATATGAAGAACTTTACACGCGCACACACACGCACACCGCCCAATCGCCCAATCACCCAATCGCCCGACAGACCGACTGACCGACTGAGTGAGTAAATAACTGACTGAGGATTGGCGTCACTTGCGGCTCGCTCAGCGCCACTCAATCAAAATAAAATGCACACCAGTGCAGAAACTAAACAAGAAATACAAAAAAGTATTGCCTGCTTTTAGGCTGCCTTAGTTAAATCACCAGATACATTAAACAATTTATTAAGTATACGTCTCTATATGCATACATGTATTTTTTTTGCTTTTTTTCTGCCACACTGCCACACATATGCAGCATATATGATGGTATTTATAAATTTGTTTTTTCGCATGTGCTTAATAATATTTGCTTAACAGTTGTGCAAATGTGAAATGCAAACGAAATAATATGCAAAGTGTCAAAATTTGTTCAAACAATTAACAAATTTTGTTGTTTTTATAAATATTTGTATTTTTTTGATATTTTATTTCTACTTTCATTTAATTTTTTTCCTAGTTTTTTGTATGTTTGTATTTTACAATCATCAACAATACACGCTTTTTCTCGCCTCGTTTCTTCTCAACCAGACTCATCGCTCTCCACCAACAATGAGCGTTGAGCGCCACACCACCACCACCATCACCACCACCACCATCACCACCACCATCAACAACAACAACAACAGCAACATCGGTATGCCTGTTTGGTACATGAGTAGCGCATGACAAATTGCGATACATGTGCACATGTATATGTATGTATGTATGTGCCTGTCACACTCTTAGTGCTTTTTTTGGTTTTCCGTTCCTTTTTTTTGACTAACAGATTTGGCAAACTATGCGAAGCACACGACTTTACCCAACTACAATTGTTTGTTGGACTATGTCATGTTATTGCAATAATTATGCATTGCAATTGTTTCAAATCAAAATGTGCTAAGAAAATGTTTAAATAAGAAATTATTTCAGAAAGGGAAAAAATACTAATTTCATTAGAAATATAATTTCCAAGAATAATGTCTGCGAAATGTATATGAAAGTGAGCGCAGACGAAACTGTGGAGAGAGCGCTTTCTGCTGATGGTGCGGTGGTGGTGGGTGGTGGGTGGCTGGTACGCCAAACAAACCGAACCCCACAGCATCCCAGCAGCGAGTGTGCGTGCGTGCGTGCGTGTGTGTGTGAGTGACGTAGTAAAAGAGGCGACTTTGCGGCATCCGACAAAAGAGCGCCAAGCAACGAAAAAACGACATAAAGAGCACGCAACCGAGCGTCGGAGAGTGAGAGAGAGAGCGCTCGCAAATGGTGACGTTTCAATGAACGTACGCTTGCTCGTGCTTGCTTGCCATCACTCTCTTAGATTTTTGCATTTTGTTTTTGCTTATTTTTTGTTTTTGCACGTCATGTTTGCACGAGTGGCACATTTGTCGGTATACACTCTGTGTGCTCTGCTCTGGGACTTGCTTTTTTTGCTTGCGATGCTGTGTGTGTGTGTGAGTGTGTGTGTGTGAGTACGACAGAGCTTCTGTAGCAAATGTGGGCATGGACGAGATGAGGCACGGGTGCAGGAATCTACCGAAAATATAGTTTATTGTTGTTGTGCCACGACTTTTCGCAGGCACATTCTTGTTGCTATTGTTGTTGTTGTTGTATTTGTATTTGTATTTGTTTTCTTTGTCTTTCTTCGGCGCTGCCACTGCCACTGCCGCTGCCGCTGCCTCGACGTCTAACGCTCATTTACTACAACGAGAATCGGCACAGGCTCAAATGTTGTAAGCCATTTTTTGCTGTCATATATTTTTATTTTTCTGTTTTTTTTTGTATTTTTTTTATTGTGTTTGGCTTCCCTTGCCTCATGGCTTTCTCTGTATGCCTGTATGCCTGTGTGTGTGTGTGCGTGTGTGTGTGTGTGTCTGTGATTTAAAAAGAGTTCCAACAATTGAGTTGAGCGCAAGATTTTAATAGCAACTTTTTTCTTACAACTTTTGTTTTGTTTTCTGTTTTTTTGTTCAGAATTTTTCAGCGTTCCATTTTTGTGTTGTTGCCGTTTTTTCGTCCTGTTGTCGGTTATTGTTTCTTGTTCGTCCTGACACAAAAAATATCGCGATTATCGTTCGCTTACTACTTAATTTGGGTTTTGTGTTGGCCCAGCCGACAAAAAGCTCCAACAAACACACCGAAACGGCCGTAAAAATGTGCAAAAGTTTAAATGAAATATTGTCCACGAAGCGAAATCAACAATTTTTTATTATTTTGTGTTTTTTCGTGTTTTGTTTTGCAACTTTGTTGAATTCTGTGGTTTTATTGGTCATAAAAACCGAAAACGATAAAACAAATCATTCAACATCAAAACAATTCTTTTTTTAAACTAGAACATCATCCAAAGGGGCGTGGCAGCGCCCTACTTTGTACAAATGACGGCAAAATGTATTTTTGACATCAGACAAATCAAATATTTCACTCATGGCACAAATTCCAATATCAAGAACTTTTCAAAAACTTAAAACAATAAAAGTTTTTAGAAATTGTGCTTGGAACAGTTCCATGAACTTAATGAACTGTAAGCAATGGTTCGTGAACTGGCTTATTTTATTAAAGATCTAAGCATTCCATAAACGAACTTGGGCTTGCAATGTCCTTCCAGTGGCTTATTTCATGTATATTAAGTATACCACTCGTAGGCCAAAGTCGAGGCTTCTTTTCGACATGAGAACTATAAGTATTCCATTCTCAGAAGTTCAATTCAACATGAACATGGTGCGGCAATTCGCAGCATTTCGTAGATTCTCTTTGGTGTTCCATGCAGTAAAATTACCTCTCAAGTCGGAATAAAATATTACGGGAAAATAAGTAAGGGAAAAAACCGTTGGATTGCCACTTTTCCGGATGATGGAATGTTTGTCCAACTTCTATAAACAATTCCAGTTATGTCAGCTCTGCATGAGCATGCATTATTTTATTGCCGAACTGCAAGATGAGGCTTAATACTTCGGACATATGTAGATGATGCTGATGCTGATGCAGAGCTCAAGCCAAGCTGACCATCATTATGTTGCCATTGCTTGTCTCAGACCCAATGTCCAATTCAGTTTCAGTGTTCAAATCATGATGGATTCCGGCAATTGTGAAAGAAGGCTGGGAGATTAGAACGATTGTGAGCAGAAAGAGGGACAAATTACTTTATGTCAACTTGTTTTGGCATGTTGATCAAGAATCCAACACACATTACTTGTTTACTTGAAGATACAAGTAAGCAAACACACAAGTGAAATTCAAATTGTCGAATGTGCTGAAGGCCTCAGTCAACAACGACAACAACAACGACAACAACAACAACAACAACAACACGTTTAGGCACTCAGTGGGCCGCTCGGTCGGTCGGTCGCTCAGTCAGTCGGTTGGGGAGCCTAACGAGCGTGTCATTTGTGCATGTGTGTGTGTGTGTGTGTGTGTGTGTGTGTGTGCATAACGGTTAATAAATAATTAAACAGTTATTCGAGCAGCAAATAAAACCAATTGTGGCAAAACGATGCAAATTCCAGCCAATCGAGAAGATCAGCTCAATTACAATAACAATTACAATTACAATAACAATAACAACAATGGACAGACGAACAAAGGCACAATGAGCGGCTCGTGACCACAATACACACACAACACGTCACATTACATCACGTCATGTCACGTCACGTCACGTCACGTCACGTCATCACGCCACGCCGCGCCAGGGCAAGGGAGGGTGGGGAGGGCACGGCGCATTACCAAAAGTCACGTCGCATCTCGTTATCTCTAGATGGAACTCCTCTGTTGTTGTTGCTGTTGTTGTTGTTGTTGTCTGCCAATTGGATCATCATTCTTTCAGCCCTCGAAGCGCAACCTCAGCAATAGGATTAACGAACGCGACTGGTATGACAAGCAGCGACAACAACAACAACAACAACAGCTGCATTGCCGCAGTTGCCACGCCCAGAGTGGTGTTGTTGTTGCTGTTGGAGCAGTGAAGTCGTTGCAAAACGCAAATTGCCATGCGAGCACAAAAACATTCTTGTGTTTATTTTAGCGCAGAAATTCAAATGAATTAAGCGCACTAATTTAATAGAAATGAGTAAATCGCGCAAAAATATTCCAATGATGAAAACAAGAGTTAAAATTCAAACTGCAAGCGAGAGAAATGATGGAAATTATTTGCAAATTAGTCAGCGAAGCAATCGAACGGAAACGCGCAATTAAGCAAATGCCATGCAAAGATAAGCGAAGAAAGAAACCGAACTCACACACACACGCACACACACACACACAGACAGAGGCTGAGGCTGAGGCAAGCCGAAGACAATCAATTAAGCGGTCAACTTGTTTGGGCCCAGAGAGTCAAGCCAAGTTGAGCCCTCGCACTGAAGTGGGCAAATAAACACGGCCTAATCGGTTAGCTCGGCCAGCAATTGGCTGACAATATCCACGTTGATGGACCGACGGATCGACCGACGGACAGACGGACGGACGGATGATTGAAAGGTTCGTCGATGACATGTTTGAACAATTTAGTGGAGAAGCTTCTGCAAGTCGGACATGCTGACAAAGACTTCAGTTATGAGAACAAGACAACTTCCGCCTATGTGACGAGCGCGGCCAGCGCACATAGGGCAGTCCAGCGTGGCCAGCCGCGTCCGGTCGCCTCGACGCAAATCAATGTCCTTCAGTGGCAAACGAATGTGAAAGGCAAAAGTCCTTTTAAGCAAAGCGGAATTTTCATTTGAAATGACATCTTTTCATGCAATTTGTTTGTGCATCGTCGCATGTTTCGACATGTAATTCGAAGTCTTTGAGCGCAAAGCCTTTGATAGCAAAAGGATTTCAGCAGAATGGATGAATGAGTTTCCCTCTCGTCCTTTGCTCCTCTCCTGGCCCACTCGCTCTTTGTGTTTTGTGTGAAATCAAAGTTTTAATTAACATGACGTAAACAAGCATTGAAATGAAGACGCAGTGCTGAATTTTCATATTTGTGTGCGCTTCCCAAGAGTGAAAGCCAATAAAATGCCAAAAAACAAACACACACACACACACACATAAGCAAACTCATAGGCATTTGCATACGCACATGACAAGCAAATGGATTTGTTGTTTGTTTGTTTGTTGTTGTTGTTGTTGTTTCGTTGCTTCACTCGAATTGCTCAGAACTAAAAATCCTACAAAAAACAGTAATAACGCTTCTTCCGGCCTCGCCGAAGATTATATACACCTCGCGCCTTTGCTTTGTGCCACGCCCATTTATCGATTAAGTCTTACTTCTCCTTATCCTTGTAGCTTACATGCCAATTTTGGTCAAAAGCGGGCGGTGCCATGCCCATTTTCTGACCAAAGTAGTCTTCATGCCTCGCTGAGAATAAACGTGTAAGGACATGACCAAATCAACTCGTCTGCCTTTCGGCTCAAGATTAAACATGCTCTATAATGTTGAAGGAATCTCCTTCCGAGTGTTACACGCTTCATGGCAAAGCTAGAATGCTGTTCACTGCGCGAAGGGTATAGAAACAAGCAGACGAGGAAATTCTCTTGAAAACCCTTAATGAAACCGAAATGAACAAAACCAATTGCGAAAATGTACAAAAACAAAGCGAATCGAAGCCAAAAATAAAGAAGGGCGAATGAGGCAAAAAATAACATGACATGAAGCGAAGTGAAGTGAAACGAAACGAAATGCTGAAAACGACATATTCCTATGAGAAATCGAAAGCGTAACGGTATAATAAACAACTTTCTAATATTTGTCTCATTATGTGAGCCAACTCACCCACACACACACACACACACACACACACACGCAGGCAGCTCGAAGCAAACAAAGCCAAAGCATGCTCAGCATAGGCAAAGGACACACGCATTGATACAATTTCAGGCACACACACAGGCATGCGTGCGTGTATGTGTGTGGTGTGTGTGTGTGTGTGAAAAACATGAAGAATGTCTGTGTCGATGTTGTTTGAATATGAATTTCTCTATTTATTCGACTTGCTTCATGTTTGCTTCGCCTGTGTCTATGCTACACTTTTTTTCGGTTTTCGGTTTGGTTTTTCTATGAAAATGAACATGTTAATGCATGTGTGCGTGTGTGCGTGCGTGTGTGTGTATGGCAGTTGTCACAAGTCAAGGCAGCACGGGGGCAGGGACGTTCCCTTCCCTTTCCTTCCTTTTCGTTTGCCGCTTTTTGTGTCTTTGTTTTCTTCGGCGAGTTGAGTAAAGTTCACTCGAATTGAGTTAAGTTAAGTTAAGTTAAGGCAAAGCAAACTCTGTCGGGACGACAAGCTCAGACGCAACAATAAGCAAGCGACATGTGTACACAAATAGCAACAAAACAAGTCCGAGCGCACAAAGAGAAGGGCAGAAGGACGGACAGACAGACGGACACCCAGCAAGAAAGAATTCTGCCTCCGGGCTGATAAAAGGACGGCCGAGAAGAAGAAGCATGACACAAAAATAATCAATGTGTGGCAAGAAGCAGAGCAGCGCAGCGCAGCTCAGAGCCGAGCAGAGCAGAGCAGCTCAGAGCCGAGCAGAGCAATACAAGATGGCAGCATCATTCAAGCCAAAACTAAATAAGAAAACCCAGTGTTGTCAACGTCGCTTTTTGTTGCCTTCGATGTTGACATTATGTTGCCGTGGCATAGATACACACACCAGAATGGACACACTTAAGTCCACGCACACACACACGCACACACACACACACACGCACACAGACGTACAAAGACACACACATAGGAGGAAATCGATTTTAGTGCTCATGCTGAGAACTTGAGCGATAGTTTCATCTTACTTAGTCGCATCACTTGCTCATTTCTGCTGCGACTTACATGTGCCACATCATCCCCGGCTGAAATTTATTGCACAAAGTGGCCAACACACACACACACACACGCGGCGAAAGACAAAACGCTGGGCATGTTTTAACGCTCGCAAATTTGCATCGTTCGTCGTTAATGAAACACTCTTTTGCCTCAAACAATTACACTCGACTACAAGAGCTCAGTTTTTCTTGCTTCAACACGTGTAGTTTTGAGGATTCATGTTTGATCCAATAATCATAAACCTCACTGACCGCCAAATTGTGTTAGACACAACACCAACAACAATAACAACAACGACGACAGACTCAAAGGTCTCAGAGAATTCTTTCGACGTTTTGGCTTCGAAATTGTTTCCAATTGCAATTAAATGAAAGGCAACAATGAAGTTCGACAGACAAAAGTGAAACCGCAGAGAAATTCTGTGCAACAAACCAAAATCAGAATCGGAATTGGGATCAGAATCAGAATCAGAAACGAAATCAGAATCAGAATCAGAATCAGAATCATGAGCAAGTGAAATATTTCGCATTGAATTCATGTTCATTTCGGACATTCATGTGCTGATTTAAGCATGCAAGCCGTTGGACATGTTGATTGGCACTTGCGGCCGGGCCAGGTGTAAGGTGAGCGTGAGCTGGGGCATGGGGCATGGCACGCGTGTGGGGAAATGGGTGAGGGCGAAAAGAAAAAAACAGAATGTTGCCGAAATGATTTAACTAATGTGTCCAAAAGTGTCATGTGTGTGGGTGTGTGTTGCACAGCGTGCCTGTGTCTCATTGTGTGTGTGTGTGTGTGTGTAAATGTGTTCATGTATAGATTGGAAATGTCATTTGGCAATTGACTTTCAAGTGGAAATCCAATTTATTTTTGCCTGCCGTTCACAACACACACACACACACACACGCACACGCACACACACATAGTGTGACATACAATGTGCGCCCCTTGATGCCGACAACTAATAAATACATAATTTGTCACAAGCATTGGCATTCCCACACACACACAGACACACACACACAGACACACACACACAGACACAGCCATAGACACGCACACAAGTGCGCACACATGTGCTTCTTCTATTAGAAGATAGCAGAGCTAACCAACATGTTGTATACGTGATTTTATTTCAGTGAAAATGTCTGCTCGTATGTATGCATGTGTTCTGCAATGAAATATGCTGTATGTGTGTGTGTGTGTGTGTGTGTGTAACTCGGATTGAATGAAATATAGAAGGCATGCTGCGTTGAATTGCTTTTTCAATTTCGGTGCTCACAGCGAGCGACGAAGACATTTTCAAATCAGAATTGCCTACTCCAAGTGAGAAGCCATCAAACAGCGGCGGCAATTCCTCTGGCCACGTTAAAAGTTTTGCAGGCACATTACTTAAAGACAAAGCGGAGTACACTAACAACAAAAACAACAACGAGAACGAGAAAATGATAAAAGAAGAAGTCAAACAACGAACAACAAACAACTCCAATAAACAAGACAAGAAAAGGGCAAAGCACTTGAAGAATCTCCTCCCGCCACGTTCCTCTGCTCTCTAAGCAAACTCAGTGTTGCCTAAGATACATGCTTATGTGTGCATGTGTGTGACTCTGTGTGTGTGTGTGCGTGTGTGCGAGGGCAATCAACACCAAAACAAGTGAAATTGCTCCGCCAAGTGGGCATGGTCAAGTCAAAGACACACGGCGAGGAGCCAGAGTAAGAGGGACAGTCGATCCGAGGCTCTAGTGGCCAAAGGGCAAATATGCAGCATGGGGGGCAGGGGGCAGGGGGAAGGGTGTTGGCATGATAAAATAAGTCGCGTGTAACAAGTCTAAACAAGTGAAATAAAAGTTTTCGCCAAAGTGCAAACAATGAAAATGTTCAAACTCGGATCCGAGAAAAGAAATCGCAACACGAATGAAACAAGAACAGAAAGCCGACAACAACACACGAAAATATACAAAAAACCATGTATATGTATCTGTGTGTATAAATGAGGGAAAAAGAATAAGAAATTGTATTGTATAATAGCATAAAAATAAAGCACCAGAGTAGGCGACTAAGCAGAGGACTGAGAGGAAGGGGAGCGAAGTAATGTGAAGCGAAATGTTTTCGTGGTCGGCCGCCATTTTGTTTGATTACTTGTGCCGCGCACAAAACACTTGTTCACTCCCACGTCAAATGGTCTGCCGCTGCCGCTGCCGCCGGTGGTGCCGAACTTCTGCCGGCAGAGCGATTAAGACAAGAGCAGAAGCCGAACTTCGGGCGCGCCAGATGAGCTCCGCCGGGGCGCTCATCATGGAAGTGTTGCGTTGCAGGAGGCGCTGCAAGCCTTTTGCCACAAGCAGCACCCGAATTAGCTCAGCGCGTGAGGCCTTCATTCACTGAGCCCAATTGGCCAATCGGCCAATCTCCAATCGCCAATCGCCAATCGGCCAAGCGAAATGGATGCCAGGGTGCACGAACTCCACACGTGCCCCGCAATAAATCTGCCGCCGATTACTGGCGTCGTTATTTCGCTTATTTGTACTTCACAATTCAACTGCCAAAGAAGTTATAAAAAATGTATTTTTGCTCAGCTTTTTGTTTTATTCTTTTGACATCTCTAAGCGAAATGCCATAACTCATACAACTTTGTGTGGCAGTGGCGGGCCGGGGCGGGGCGGTGGCTTGGCGGTTTGTACGTGCTCTGCAACACAATAAAAAAACGAAGCGAAATGGCATTGGCGCCCAGCGGGGGGCATGGCCTCGACTGCTGTTGGCCGCAGCTGATGGCAAGTGAAAAACGGCTAACGAAAACGTCATTGTTAGTTTGCACAGCAGGCGGCCAAGCCAGCAAGCCAGCCAGCCAGTCAGCGCACGGAGAACAGAAGCGCCGAGCGAAAACTTTCGCCACTTTCACCCGGGGCAGCGGGGCAGCGGGCAATGAGCGCCATCGACGCATGAATCGATAAGAAAAAGTAATTAATTTCGTTTAAATAATTGCGAACTTTTGCTCCTCGAATGAGAAGTCAATTCTTCTCCTTCGTCCTTTTTTTTACTAAGGCAAAGCCATCAAAGAGGTGTGGAAGAGGCTCAAAACTGCGTGCGACAGTGGCGGCTAAAATATTACAATTCCTCAACAAATTACAAATATGCAAAAATATAATAAAATTTTTGCTTTCATTCAATTAAACAAATCAAATTAGACATGCACAACAAACAAGTAATTATTTTCAAAGCACATTCATAAATCGCGCCCAAATGTATCTTTTTAGCCGCCACTGTGCGCCATTCAGTGGATGAGTGCAAAGCGCATTCTTGCGAACATCAAAACACGATTTGGCTTTCGCGCATTATGAAATATTAAAATTGTATTCAAATGAATCGAAGTTCAAATGAAGCCAAACACAGGAAAACACACCTTTAAATTAAAATTAAAATTGAAATTAAAACAATTCAATTGAGTTGTTGTTGTTGTATTTTATATATTATATTTTATATTGAATATTGAATGAGTTTTCACATTTTCATTTTCATTTTGAGTCAATTGAAAATTTGAATTGTTACTTAGACCACAATTATCATGTGTGTGTGTGTGTGTGTGTGTGTGTGTGTGTGTGTGTGTGTGTGTGCACATACACACGCATTATTGATTCATTGCAAATTGGCGCTGATTTACCATACATAAATGAAAATGCATTTCATATTTAATTAACATTTGCGTGCATTGTGCGCCTTTAATACATAATTAAATAGCATTTATTATTGTCTGTTGCTCGTTTGTTTAATTGAAAATTAGCCCGTGCCAGTGCAGGCCAGGCACTTTGTTGTAGGAGCGACAGACGGACAGACAGACGGACAGACGGACGGACAACGAATGGATTACAGCGTGCCCGGCGGCCCACGCCATCGACTCAAGTGGCACAAAGCGGAAATCACTGATGGCTTCGCTTGTTCCCTGCCATAATCATCGATTTTGCGCTTGCTGGAGTGTAGCGGCACTGTACAGTACTGTCTAGTGTGCGCTTCCCCACTGCACAGTGATCACTCTGAGTGGTCACTCCAGGAAGAGTATGAAGAGTTGCACTAGTTGAGCAAACAACGCGTTCCGTCGCACTCACTCAAAGAATTACGGTCAAACAATCATTCTGCTTCATCACTCACGAGTGATTCATTGGCCGTGCTCAATGCATTTGTGTGCACAAGCAACAATCGCTTTAAAAATGGCCGAGTCCTCCCTAGTGAAGGGTCTTTGGGTCGATTAGTTGTGTAAAACAATTTCAGAACAAATTGTTGTTGTTCTCTTGCTCTTCCGCACTTCTCATCGATGTTCGATGCACAATGAGTATTTTCGATGAAACAGAAATTCATTTAACGGTTTTCCAGAGTACAACAGCAAACAACAACAACAACAACAACGACCACACGGACAACACACACGGTCAGCTTAGCTAAGCTTAGGCGGCAATTGTTGCAGCAAAACGGTCGTCAGCGACCATGAGCTGCCCGTGACTGCGACTGCGATTGGGACTGCGATTGGGACTGGGACTGGGAGTGACAGTGACAGTGATGGCGCCATTTTGAAAAGCGCTACAAATGTCGATGTTCGCCACAATGGAAAAGCGGCAAACAAAACAGACGAAAACAATTTAATGCTGACGAGGACAAAGGCTGCCAGGATGAAAGGAGCCGCACAATGAATCGAGCTAAGCTTAGTTGCGCTGAGTTGCGCTGAGTGGAGTCGATAATGCCACGCCCACATATGCAGGCATTTGTAAACGTAACATTGGCAACCGCGTTTGTTAATGTTGGTGTGCCGTGTGCCCATTGAAGTGTGTGTGTGTGTGTGTGTGTGTTCATTAATAACGATAATTGTGTTGTTGTTGTTGTGGCATACACTTGGTTTACCTGCAGGTGTAAGCGGCAAACATGCGCGTCTGCAACCACAAAGCATTTGCTTGCGGTCGCACGCTCAAATGATGCCGCACACACACACACGCACACACACACGCACACACACACGCACACACACACACCCACGCGCAGACACGTGTGGCCAAATGATGAATACAAAAGCAACCACGCTCAGTTCAATTTGATTCAAAGCGGCAACAACAATGCAAGAGTCACGACCGCGACAAAAACACATGTAATGCCACCACACACACACACACACACACACACACGCACACACACACGCACAGGGGCACAACCAATGTGTGGCGGCCGCTTGACCAACTGTCGCCAAAGAGACAAACACAAAAATGTCAGCCGCAAATTAATATTAATTATTTAAACAGTTCACTTTTCGCCAAACGGTCATCGCTTCGCAGCCGAGCAGCTCCTCTACTCTCCTTTCCTCTCCAGTCGACGGCACCCGGCTCAGCAACAGTGCCGTGCAGCGCCCTCTGGTGTCCGATGGCGTTGGCTCGGCATGCGAAATGCGCGTGTCGATGCATGGAGCAGCGTAGGCTCATTAGCTGTTGCGTCAAAGCAAAGCAACAGCAACAACAACAGCAACAACAACAACAGTGATAACATGAGCGAAACTGAAGGACAACAAGCAACAACAACAACAAAAAAGCATCCGGCGTCAACAAGACCGCCAATGTCGACTGTGACTGTGCTTTTTCTTTCACCGTCACCGTCACTGTCATCCTCACCCTCTCCCTCGCACTCACTCCCTCACCGCCATGCTCCCTCACTCACGGCTCTAATGACATTGAGCAATTTGCATAATTGATTATATTGTTTGCTTTAAACACATCTGCGCACATGTTCTTCAGCTGTCGATGTCGCCATCGGACCCACTTGCTTCTCCTCTTTGTCTCTCTAACTCATCACACACACACACACACACACACACAGAGACACACACGGTGGCAATGCCAATTAGCGGCCTCACTAGTGTCTGTGTGTGTGTGTGTTGTCCAACTGCGTCGGTGACGTTAACGTTGCGGCAAACAAACGATTCATATTTCTTTCATTTTTTCCATCCAATTGTTTTTGCTCCTCTTTTTTTTTTTTTCTCTAGACTTGACAGTGATTTTTAACTTCGTCGTTGTTTCTGTGGTTTGTCATTAATATTGTGCTTGATGTCGTTGTCATTGTTGTTGTTGTTGTCGCTGTTGTTGTCTTGCTCGTAATTATTAATGGCGTTTATACAAGTTTATCTGCGAGCAAGAATCAATTTACTTAATGAATCAATGGACACAAACATAACAAAAGCAGAACTGACAGCAAAAAGAACAGAAATTTTATACATTTGCCTCGAAAACGAAACCATGAAATGAAACTAGCACAAAAACAACAACAACAACAAGTGCAATAAACACTCGCACAACTTTGTTGGCAAATGGAAAAATTCAACATTCCTGCCACAATATGTTGCAAGTGCTTTTTTTGCGAAATCCTTTTGTTTTAATTGCCAGAAGATTTACACAATTTTTATTTTTCGTGCGGTGAAATACTTCATGAATAGTTGTGTAATTCAAACCATCGAATCATCTTCCGTTTGTTTTTTTATTTTAGTTGGCATTCCTCGCTCTGCAGTCATGTGTGTGTGAGTGTGCTTACCACAAGTGGCTGAGCGATAAAAGTTGCAAATTTCATTTATTTCAATTTATTAAAATTGTTGTGCAAATTTCGTAGTATTTTCCTCATGCAAACCTTCGTCGCTCACCCAGAGCGTGTGAGCCATGACTGTTCTGCTGAGTTCTGTTCTGTTCTGTTCTGTTCTGTTCTGTTGTGTTCTGTTGTGTTGTGACGCCGAGCAGAAGATGCGTGTAGAATGATTTGTGAACTGAATTAAAATTCAAGGAGGTCTCTTGCTCGGCCGGGAGCGATGCCACCAACAGTTCTTGCCTTATAGGGAGAGTCGAAGATCCTCAAACGGATTTAAAGAGTCCGGCAACTTTTCTAAGCCGAAATGGCTCGGAACACCATGTTCAACGATTCCGGCTTGGAGTCTTGGCTCAGGCCATGGTAGCTTGAGTTCATGCATGTTACCAACATTGGAGTTGACCTTCTATGCATGTCAATAAACTAAAAGAAGTCCTACAAGAATTGCAAATCGTTTTGTTGGCTTGGCAAAAGAAATTGAAAACAAAACTTATTGCAAACAAATATTTTTTTCCTATTGATCTTCTTTATTGTTTGCATCTTATTTTTCTTATTGTTTATTTTTGCATTTATTTTATGATAAAAACAAGTTGATTGCTTTTGCGTATTAATATTGTTGTTGGTGCTTCTGTATTTTGCAGGTTTTTCATTGCATTCGAATACCAAAATCGTTGCATGCGTGAATAGTTGAAGGCTTCTGGCTGAACAACAAGCGTGGAGCGAAGGAGTCCAGACAGGCGAGGCAGAAGCAGGAGCAGACGAAGAAGAAGCAGCTACCAAGGAGAAAATGTTATGCCACGAACAACAACAACAATAACAACAACAACAGCTCTAAAATACCAGAGGAAAATAAACATTTTGAAAAGCTCAACAAATGCGAGCAGAAGAAGATCGAATTATTTTTTTTTTTAATGGCCAACAAAGAAAAACACTTTGAACACTAAAGGAGAAAAAGAGCCAACAGTGAGAAGTCTTAGAGAAGTCAAAGAAGATACAATTAGTAAATCAGTCAGTGAGTGAAGTCGGTGTGCCAGTGTGCCAGTGTGTTAGTGTGCGTACGTGTGTGTGCGTAACTGCCATGAGGACGACGTCGTTTGCGTCGAACGTCAGCCACGGCCAATTGCGGTGCCTCTGGCTCTGAGTTGAGATTGGCGAGCGGCTTTCGCGGCCTTGCATGGCGTGCAGCGAGCGCAAGGAGCGCAGCCTTTGCTAAGCGAGGCAGTCGCCAGAACGAGACAGCGAGACAGCGAGACAGCGAGAGAACGAGACAGCAAAAGCGACAGCGACCATTAGATCGAGAAGGACGAGCAGTTGAACCAAAGAGAAAGGCAAACGGCAAAAGAGCATTCTTCCAGAGCCTCACAAGAGTAGCGTTTAACGAAATAAAGCAGTGAAAGAAGAAGCAGAAGCAGTAGCAGCAGCAGCAGAAGCAGAAGAAGGGAAGAGCAAGGAGTTGGTTAAGTGTGCAATAGAAGGCAGAGAGGTTGAAGTCAAAGAGCTCAAACCGGAAACGGAAGTGAAAACGAGTCGGCGTCCAGAGAAAGAGAAAGAGCATCATCAGCTGCACTACCACAACCACCACCACCACCACTACCACTACCAAGCAAACACACACGCGCACCGTATTAAATTGATCCACAGTGCCGAAGAGCTAGAGGGCGCATTAAAACACACATTTCGTCATGAGGATAACAATCGAACCCTTTCGGGTTCTCGTCATAGCCCAACTGTTCTATTGCGTGACACCGGCTGGTGGTAAGTACAAAAAGCCAAGTTCATATTGAAAAAACTACTTATGTATGTATGTATGTCTCTCGGTCTCTATATATGTAGCTCTCTCATGTCTCGTATAAGTATTTATGTCTACACACGTATACAGTGGAATTCCTGACTACGGACAGTCCTCTTAACCGATCTAATTTCAAAAGACCCCCAACATATTATTTTAAGAAACCCAATAAAAATCCCATACGCATTCCTCTTTCAACATGTATGGATTGTGTTTTTCAACTAAAGGAAACCTTGGACAATGTTTATATAACTTTTGAACACTTGGTACAGTTTTAATATGTAATTTTTGTAGGTGCACCCCCGGGACGGTGAGGGTTCTGTTATGAGGAATTTCACTGTACTTTCTCACATATATGTATGTACATAAGAGAAACATACGAATATGTTATTGGAAATACTTTCATCTTGAAGACTCTTCTGTAACCCTGACAAATGGGTGCCTTCTTGTGTCTATTGACCGAACAGAGTTGCCAACGGTGTTGCCTCCTCCTTTATTTTTCAAACGATTATGCGTTTGTTGGCACTTGGCACACACACACACACACACGCGTACAATAAAGGCCAATTAGAATTACACAGAATCAATTCATTGCTGTCTAAGGCAATGCCATACTCAAACACACGAGCACACACACACACACACACACACACATGTACATAAGTGAATGTATGTATATACAACGCTTGACCTACGCTTGTATTGCTGCGCCTTTATTGTATGTGTGAGTGGGAGTGTGTGTGTGTGTGTGTGTGTGTGTGAGTGTGTGTGTGCTTAGCAAACGGAAATTTACTTAGTGAAACAAAAGGGCCAACGGGCGAGCGAGCAAACGTGTACAAGTGTTTACCGTCAACGAAACGGAACGGAACTCGTCAAACGGTACTTGATCCAATTAGCAGAGCAGAGTGGGAGAAAGCCAATCACATTCCGATTTGTCGTTGCTGTCGTTGCTGTTGTTGTTGTTGTTGCTGTTGTTGTTGTTGTTGCTGTACGCGCTTTGATGCTGCAAGTTGACATTGAGCATAAAAACAAAGAACGACAAAGAAATAAAACAACAACACAACAAACAAACAAACAACTCAAGTGGTGAAGAAGAAGACAAAAGGAAAAACACAAAATCATAAAGGAATTGAAAATGAACGAATCAATCGGAATAGAAGCGAAATGAATGCAAAACTGAAGTGAAGAAAGAAAGAAGAAAGCGAGAAAAAAGTATCGTGTGATTTGTGTGGTTTGCGAGGCTCGGCGAATTTATTTTGTTGACTTTGCCTGCGAGCGTTCAATGAGCATGAATACACACACACACACACACACACACACACACACACACATGCACACGTGCACGGAACAGCGCTGCAGCGTATGGCACCATTTGTGAAGGTTATGAGCAAATGCGAGCACAAGAGGCACGAATGCAAAAAATGCAAAATGCAAAATGGAAACTACAAAAAACAGCAACAACAGCAACAACAAAAGCACGAAAAAAGAGGCTGCAAAAGTTTTCGCTCTCTGTGTGCGTGTGCGAGTGTGTGTCTGTGTGTGTGTGTGTTTGAGTGTGTGTGTGTGCGGATTTGTGTGCTGTTGCGTGTGAGTATTTACAGCATAACCGTAAACTGAATTTCAAATGCAGCAATGAGTGAAGAGAAAGTGTGAAAAACACACACACGCACACACACACACATGCACATGTATTTCACGAATGCTGCGCATGCAAATGCAAACTAAGCATCGAGAAAAGAAAAAAGAACGTCACGAGAAAAAAGAAGCAGAAATCACGTGACGCCTGCGGGCACGAGTTCGACAGCGACGGGCGGGGCAGCAAAGACATGCTCACTAACTATAACCACACTACACCACCCTCCCCCTCCCCCTCCACCTGACCAGAGCGGCTTACACACCCCAGCCACTACTGGGTCCCCGCCGCCAGTAGTTTTTCAACGCCTTACGTTTTTTGCCAAGTTTTTCGTGAGTCTGTTTTTCATTTGGTTGGTTTGCTCATTCGCTCGAAGCGGATCGCAAAGTAACGCCGTTTGCCCCACTGCAGCCCCCTCAGCCCCTCACAACTCATCCATCAGCAACGAGTTGTCCTCAAGTTCGCTTGGAGCGCAAACGGCAAAGAAAAAATAACTCAGAGCTCAGCGGAAAATGCAGCGTGAGCCTCTGTCGCCGTGATGCACTGCCCCTCGCCCTCGCCCTCGCCCACGACAAACAAACTAAATTACGCAACGAACATTTTGCTCATTCGTGCTTCTCATTACAACGATGGCAAAAAAAGAAAAAAACTTAAAACAAAAAAGGAAAAAGGAAAAAGTATAAAAAAACACAAGAAAGAAAAACTGTCGTCGACGCTGCTCAACTTTCAAGTACCCTGCAGCAATCATCTATAGAACACCTCATGCCACATCATACACGTCGCATGTAGCAACATTCTAACTCAGTGCGGAATTGCCGCCGCAAAGTTCCAGAAGTTGAGACACGCCCTCAGATTTGCATTGCTCGCTCACACAAGGCGGCCATCTATTAGACGGGTAACACGCCATTCGGACTCATCTGGAATGGTCTTAAAGCATTTGGCAGCCCTGACACCTGACCTGGCTTGCACTCGTACCGCCGTCATTAGCCAATTTCAGATTGGACGCTTTTATTCGATTAAGGAACGATTATCACCTTCAGAGTCAGTCAAGTCAGAGTCCCAGTTAAAACTAGTATGCATAGTTGAGAAAAAGTCCAAGCCGAACTAGTCTTCGTTCAAGCTGTGAGCCACTGCAGGTACTTGTGTATGTGCTTGTACATGCATGTGTTAACATGACAAAAGCTGCTGTCATGTCTCAACTCCATGTCCAAGCAAAAGTTGGCGAACATTGTTCGTCGAACATTTCAACTTTCGCAGAACGAAATATTACAACTTTTTTCCTTCGCATTGCATTAATTAACGCGCAAAATGTCATTTGGCAACTAAAAAAAAAAAACAAATAAAAAATACACACACTCACATATTCATGTATTTATGGATGTGTTTGTGTATGTGTCATATTAGTTTGCTAGTTAGTTAGTTGGGAACTTGTTTAGCTCGTTCACTTAGTCGTCTAATTGGCATTTCGTTGAATCAGCATTTTTGGTTCTAATGATAATTCAACTAACGTCGCCGCTCATGGTGAGTTTCACACACACACACACACACGCACACGCACATTGTTGCTGCTCGCTATGTACCTGCTGTTTTATAATGTGCACATTTATACATGACTTTGGCCATTTTGCATAAAAAGAACATTTCGGCTAAGCAGAGCATAAAAACAGAAGCAGAACAGGAAGACGAAGACGAGGAGAAGATTATGCGTAGCAAAGTAGTGAGCAAGTGGTGTGAAGTGAAGTGAAGTGAAGTGAGGAGATGATGATGTTGGCAAAGGGCAAAGGAGTGGGGTGAAGGAGAGGGGCTTGCTGTCATTCGCGGGTGATAAAGCGCAAAAGCGCTTAATTTGCCAAAGCGCGCGCAAAACGCAAAAAACGTTGACGATAATGATCATGATGATGATGATAATGATGTTGGTGTTGGTGTTGGTGATGATGACTGCGATGGGAACGGAAAAGAAACGGAAAAGCTTTCGAATTCGTCGCCAAGAACACATTATTTCCGCTATCCTTTTTAAGCAGCAAAGCACACACACACACACACACACACACACAGAAACGACTCTGGGCTTTTTACGAGCGTCTGCTTAACGCATTGTCGGTCTATTTCACCGTCTGTTTGCAAGTTTGTTCATTTGTATCTACGAATTCGTCGCTCTCCAGCGCCTCTGCTTAGATGTCCGTGTCCGCGTCCGCGTCCGTGTCCATGTCCGTGTACGGGCCGTGTTGTATACGGTTTCTCTTTCTGTGTTTTTTGTTTCTTGTATGTTTTTGAATTATCTTTAAGCTTGTTTTGTTTTTCGTTCTGTTTTCTGTTTTTTTTTCTTTTGCACAAAAATGTTTCCACAAAATTTCACAAATGCGACGCCGTCAACAAGAAAGAATCAAAGCCAAAGCAGACATTTGCTCACTCGCTCAGGCGCTCAGGCGCTCATAGAAGCCTTCATAAAACCGTCAAGTAGAACTAAATGCCAAGAAAGGCGGCAACAACAACAACAACAACAGCAGCAGCGAGAGCAATGAGTTTGTGTTATTACCGTAACAATTTTAACGTGACTTTCGTTTAGTTCTTCGTAAATATAAATGTTCATAATCTGAGCAAAACCCAACCGAAAGTCTCTGAAAGTAAACAGCCAAGGCGCCGCCAACGTTGCGCTCCGACCGTTCATGCTCACTTCGGGCACTTCATCAACGCCAACACCTCACCAACTCACCGAGTCCGTTTATGCAAACATCGAAAGGAGCAAGGGGCACGTAACAAAAAGGAAAAGAAGCGGAGAAGGGGTTGAGGCAGATGGAAAAGTGTTTTGCAAATAAACCAAGCCATAAAATAACGAAAAAAGTATATTCTTTCTTCGCGCTTCAACTTAACACTCATAAACGTTCCTGCGTTCGTTCGTTCCGGCCAGCCGAACCGAGCCGAGCCGACCCGCTCGACGATCTGGCTTCGTTACAGCCTATCTAGCTATCTGCCTGTCTATGTATCTATCTACATATCTATCTTTCCTCTGTCATACCTTCCTTCCAGCTTAGCATCCAACCAAGCAACCAAGCAACCAAGCCACTAAGTAAGTCTGTGCAAGTGTTTGTATGTTAGTGTATCTATAAGCGTGTCCTTTTGGTCGAAACCATTTGTTTGCCCATCTATCTTTTGTGTACGCTCCTTGGGGAGGTGGTGGGGTGTTCTTGTATACACAAGAAACGCGTCGCAAATACTAAATTTTAGTGGTTACTCCGCCACCGTCCCGTCGCCACACGGTTGTCGTCCCTGCCTACTTTGCCACCATCACACGTTCCAGGACCGACGCCCTTTTCGCAACCGCTGCGTCGACACTTCATTTTCATTTATGTTCATCTTCGCATTTTAGCTCATTTTGCTTTCTTCACTCCCTCCTCACTGACACCCCTTCCCTACTTTTTGCATCTGTCCTCGTCTTCAGGCTTCTGTTTGCCTCTCTCCCTCCCTCTCAATCTCACTCACTTGCTATTTTTGACGCTCCATGATTGAGTCTCATCGTCGTCCGTTGTCGGTCCGTTCATCCTTCTGCCGACCATCGACCGTCGTCCTTGAGTCAATATTTCTCATTTCCTTTCATGAGTTTCACTACAAACGCCAACGTTAGCATTAACATTATGACTATGCCACATTTTCATCCACCAGCGTTTCCTCACTGTCCCCTTCCCTCCACCGCCATCGCTCTGTCAGCCAGACGTTCATCCAACACACACACACACACCCACACACATATATATATATATACTTTTGTGGTGCGAACATAATTGGCACGCTTTGTGAATTTATTCTGCTCATTATTTCAATTATTCGCTGCTGGCGCCTTCACTTCAACTCAATACAAGCGAACACAACGCCAAGAAGTTCCCCAACTTGGGATAAGCTCTAAAGCAGTCGGCAGCAGAGAGCGGTGGGGAGCAGAGTGGCGAGCAGACCAGTCCAATTCACTTGAATTTAGTAGAGTTGAAATGGATTGAATTTAATTGAACCGCATTGCTTTGAGTTGAGTTAAGCTAAGTAAATAACAACAGCCGACAGAGGATGGCGATGAGCACAAGAAGTAGCAAAACGATGACAACAACAACAACAACGATGAACTCGACCGACAGGATTAGGCATTATTACAATTATGCGCCTCTGTTTATTTCATTGTGTTACCAGCTTGTCACCATCTTGCGTCTGCTGCCTGCCTGCCTCCCTGCCCGCCACTTCACTCCTCTAAAAACATTAATATAGACACCACCATCATCATCATCATCATACATACTTTATACTGATTTACTTTTGAGAGAGATGGAGCGACAGACAGGCAGACAGCCCGAGAGAAAGAGAGACAGTGAGTGGGTCGGAGAGGGGCAGAGTCAGGCAGAGTCAGGCGGGCAACGAGTAATTCCAAATTCACACAATGACAAAGCAAAACGTTGCCTTTTGTTATGCAACAACAACAACAACAACAACAACACCATGAGAGCAAAACGCGCTTTCGGCTCAGCTTCAATTTCAACGACGCCATTTCACAAATTCTTATAAGATTTTCATCATGCATGCACCCTCCCCCGCCTCCGTTACTCCTGCTGTTCTCTGGTTTATTGCAAACCTGATCTGCATAACTGCCAATGAATGCCAATTGGTATTTGTTACGTTGCTGTCTGCCTGCCTGCCTGCCTGCCTGCCTGCCTGCCTGTCTGTCTCTTTGTCTGTCGGCATGCCCAGGCATGACCAAAATGATGATAACACGCATTTTCTTATTCATGAAGTTAAAGCCATTTTTCACAATTCACCACATGTGTTCGACAGTCGACAGTCGACAGCCTTAAGTGTTGCCAACCTCCGCAATTATTTATTTATTCATTTATTTCTTTTTTCGCGTGTAAAGCAACAATTTTGTAAAAAATGCCAAAAAAAAAGAGGTAGAAAAAAGTCATCGCCTCATGTTACACAGCCCTACAGCATGCATACGTCAGTTTAACATTGACACTCTACTTACAAGTTTAATTGCAGAGAGATAAATTTCCGCTGAAAAACTTGACAAATTGTGTGGCAAAGATCCTTAGTTAAAGTTGATATTGACATCAGTTGAAATTATGAAGAATTCAACGTCTTAAGTTTCCACCATGTGGTGCGTGTGTGTGAGGGGGGAAGGGGTACGTATTTTAATCTTATCATACTTCAAAAGTATTTCAATATGTCAAAAGTAAGCGAAGAAACTTAGGCACATGATGACGATGATGGTGACTTTGCGTGAAATCCTTTTGCGGTTTTTACAGTTGAACGCATGAAAATTATGTGAGAATTTTGCACAGCACACATTTACAAGAAAAGGACGGACGGACAGACAGACACACATGCAAAAAAAACGCATATGGAAGAATATTTAATATTTCTTGGAAAAATGCAATTTTACTCAACGCAATTCAGATGCGAATATACCAAGCACATCTTGGCAAACTAACCGTGAAATGGGTGGGCGTACCACTCGCTAAGATTCGAGCGTAAGGACGAAGGACGAAGGATGAAGAATGAAGAATGAAGAATGAGTGGGGAATACAGACAAATGCATAAGCCAACTGAAGTAAGTTAAGTATGAAAGATATAATATTTTCTTGGGAAAATCTCTTTGAAAATATTTGTCGCTTGCAGCTTTGCATCATTATGACGAAATCATGATGTTGATAATGTTGACGATGACGATGACGACGATGATGATGATGATGATGATGTTGTAAATATGCAGTCTTCTGTTGGCGCACAGCAGAATGCTGTGATGAATAAGGGAGAGAAAAAAGCTGGTGCGCGTTTGAGAGGGGAATAAATAAAAGAGGAAACTGCGAACTAAGCGTGAGGTTGGAATTGGTTGAATGCACAAATGCTCGAAGAGTTTAGCATTCGTTGATGTTTTTTTTCCTTCGCTATTCTTACTTCAAGTTTCGCTGCTGTATCTTCAACAAGAACAAACATTTAAACAGGAAACTGACACGAAAGTGCAACAGAGCGTCAAAATTTTCGCGTTCACATGTACACACGCATACGCACACACATCTTCACGTACATATATACATATATGGTGTTTATACACATATGCAGAATGAGATTTGTTTTAAAAATGAGCTGCCGCAGTCGTCGATCCTGACTCTTCCGTTTGCTTACCTGTTTCATTCATTTACACACTTGAAAGCCATTATAATTTGTTGTTGTTGTTGTTGTTGTTCTTGCTGTTGTTGAGTAAAGTACGCGACATGCAATTCAGGAAGCCAGAAAAGCAGAAAATGACTGCAACATCATCACGCAAGCAAGGAGGCTGCAACAAACAAGCAACAAAAGAAAGGAACCGCCAGCGAAGGCAAGTTGCAGCATCGCAACTCACACACACACACACAGACACAGAGCGCACAGTTGGCTCAAGGCAGCTGTCTTGCGCTGAACTCACATCCGTTTCATGCCATTTCGTTTCCATCACATGCTGATTTATGCATGTCAATACGACCGACGAAGCCGACGAGGGCGATGATAATGGCAGCGACTGTAGCGGTGACAGTGGCAGTGGCAGCGGCAGCGGCAGCGCTGCTGTTCTCGCTGGGAGAGTCGTTGACGTGTTGACGACTTCGACGACGGCGACGGCGACGACGGCGATGATGATGCTGGGACTGAGGCTCTGGCTGTGGCTGAGGCTGGGCCAGAGGCGGATGATGATGACGGCGGCAAGAACTTCAGCTAAGTTCAGCTCAGTTCGCTGATTTACATTTTCATTTGCAGCTTTCTCACATAGCCAACATTTGACCCACATAAATAGGCTACAGAGACATGAATGTGTTGGCAAATGTTTGTGTTCTGTTGGTCGCACAGTGGAGCAGGAGGGGGGCGAAGGCGACGGCGACGGCGACGGCGACGTGCAGACAAGAAAACTCACAGTAGAAATGAACTGTATTTATGTACGTTCTTGTAACTGAGTGTTTCTGGCTGTGTGTGTGTGTCTGTGTGTGGGTGTGTGTCTGTGTGTGTGTGTGTGTGTGTGTGTGGACTTGTGACAAGGTGTGTTGTCGTGTTTTGTGTGATGACGGCTCTTCAGCGACGATTATTATGTACATATCCTTTCATAACAAAGCAATGACGTTGTCGGCGTTGCCGTGACGTTGAAGTCAGCGTCGTCATTATCGACACAATCGTAATGAAATCCGGCAATGCTAAAATTATACACACTACGCGTGCTTAGCATATCAGGACAGCCTGAAGGATAAAGCGGTGATATCGCTGCCGACGCCGACGCCGACCTCAACTCCCTCGCTGCTGCTCTTGGTCATGTTGCCTGGCTGACAATCTGACAGCTGACAGACTGACAGGCGACTTCAGCACTGCCGACGGCGCTGTGACGCTTCACACGATTGTGCTGAGCGAGTTCAAGGCTCAAAAGTATTATTGTATTGCGTTTCTTTGCATTTTCGGAAAGCGCACAATCGAACATTCGAAATGAATTCAAACTCAAAATGCAACCAACTAAACAAGAGCACGCAGAAGTGCAAGGCCTGGAGGCGTGCCGGGGCGTGGCATGACGGCAGCAGACATTTTCATTCATGTGCGCATTCACTGCAAAAAAAGCACTTAAATCATTTTGTTGCATAAAGCAACAAGAGCATGACAGTGGAAGAGCGGAGTGGGACAGACAGACTGACAGACAGACAGACAGACTGTGTGATGATGACGATGAGCAGGCGTGACGGGGAAAATTATGGACATAAGGTACAAAAATGTATGCGATGATGAAGACGGTCCCAAAAAGCAAAAACAACAACAAAAACCCAAATTAATGAGCACAGCTAAAGAGAAAGTGTGTGGAAAAGAGAAGCGAACGAGAAGCAAAGACCAAAAACAAAATCAAAATCAAAAAAGATGTGCTCATTAATGTCGAAAACTTAATTTAGTTTCAATGCTGTCAACCGCGCGCTCAACGACGGCCATTGAAATTGCACGTCAGCCGCCAGCCGCCCCCCGCCGGGCCAACCCACGGCGGAGCACACTCCACATCGCTTGCCCCACGAACCCACGAACCCACAAGCCGAGCCGAACGACCTGAGCTCGCAGCTCGCGGCTCGCTGCGAATGACGGGTGGCTCGATGCGCCGGATCGACTCGGGCGGGTCGGTTGGGCCGACTTGAGTTGAGTTGAGCTGAGTTGCGTTGCGTTGCGTTGAGTTCAGTCGGGAATACATAATAATATTTGAAAACCGTTTTTTAGACGGCAATTGCCCGCTGAGCGTTATTTAAGTTTTTAATGAAATTAAGAGATCATTTTGTGCGCTGAAAAGGCAAATGGCCGCCTGGAGTGGCCGCCATCTCAGCTCACCACGTCCCATCCCATCCCATCCCATCCCATCTCAGCGCATCTCATCTTGTTACGTCACGTTGCAATTGCAAATTGTTGAATAGAAAGAAAAAGCAATAATAAAAAAGCTTTTCTATTAGAGAAGCTAACGCAAGAAAGCGAATGCACAACGAAACAACTTTTGTAATTATGTTAATTAAAATGAATAATCAAGTAACAAAATGTTGCTAATTATTAAAAAGTTAGGAGAGAATCGCACAAGACTACACTTAACACAGAAACAATTAGCTGGAGATATGAGCAGAAAGAGCGAAAGCATGAGTAATAGCTACAGATACAGATACAGAGACAGAGACAGCGATAGCGTCGAAGACAGCGACAGCGACAGAGACAGAGAAAGGAAGTGAGTGCATGCGATTCGCTTTAGAATTCCTACGCTTTACCGTTGCATTTGAAAGTCGGCAAAGCGTTTGGATTCTGAAACGAAGCGTTGACATTGCCGTATCGACGTTGACAACAACAACCACAAACAGCAACGATGTCGACGACAACAACAACGACAACAACAACGACAACAACAGCAACAACCCCGTTGTCAAATTAAAGTTTTCAATTTATTTTTAATAAGTTACGACTTTTGTATCATGTTTTACATTAAAACTTATGCAACAAAACTTTAAATGATCAAATTATTTTTTTAAAACATTTCGATTAATGTAACTACACAAAAACAACAACAACAAAAACAACAACAACAACAACAGCACCAACAAAACAAACGAGTACTCATCAAAATGTTGTGAAAACTAATTAAAACTTTAAAACGAATTTAATAAAAACTTGTCAAATTTAAAAAAACAGCAACAACAATAAAAACAACAAGAGTTTATTATTTGATTTCAATTATAAATATTTCAGAGCAAATTTTATAGCAAATGTTTGATTATTATTAAATAAAATTTCTAAATTTAATTGAACTGAAAGATAATTGAATGAATATTAATATGAGTCATGTAATACAGCAAACACACCGTGGCATTTATGGCCGTGGAAAGAGAGAGAGACAGAGAGAGAGCTTGGAAAAAGTGTGTTGAGAATCAAGTGACCGATTATCAGAATTAAGGGGCAAATAATTTTACCCAACACTATTTTACAGAACCACATTTTCAGATTATAAGAGAACCTGATCTCTCAGGATGGTTTACTACAACGGCGCTCGACAAATCAAGCATAAAGCACATGCATTTGATTCCAACATCAATCAACATGCTCGTGATTATCACAAGAAGTTAAGAAGTCGAGTTTGGTCACAGACTTCCCCCCAAGAGGCGCCGAAGTCCAAAGTTCGACCAAATCCAACTATAGAAACCATGAATCGTCGTTAACTAATTTGAAGATTTAACAAATCATTTTCGTTTTTATGCTCAAGATGTTTGACTTTATATGGGAAGAACTTATGTTGTCAGTTATGCAATGAGTGCCACTGAAACTCAGAGATACTTAAAATCGAAGTCTTTAATAATAATAATTCAACAAGAGCTATAATCTCTCAAATGACTCAATTATTAAATCGAAGAGAGAATATATTTTTTATTTACTTTTAGTTTTGTATTAAATGTCATTTCAAGGAATCACGAGGAAGAAAAATGTCGATAGGAAAAAATGTCAGTTTCGATTTCAGTTGAAATGTTCATTATTTTTGCTTTTTGCTTTTTAATTGCCAAGCATTGTATCATTAAAGCTTTCTACGAAGTCCTTTGCTGCTGACGATATCCATGTCGTCCGCGCTGCCGCCGTCGGCGCCGGCGTCGGTGATGCTGCTGACTGATTACGAGTGCATCGAGCAATCGATGAATGTTGGAATGTATGACCACACACGTGCACATACACACATGCCCACACACATGGAGACACGCACACACATGCACACGTATGTAAGAAGAGACCAGCAAGCGATAATAATCAAGTTGAAAGTGTTCAATTGCAATTTGAATGCAAACAATTTGAATATAATGTTATACAGAACTGTTTCGTTAGACGACTGTCAATGTGTGTGTGTGTGTGTGTGTGTGTGTATGTGTGTTTGTGTGTTTTGCGTCTGTGACGCAGGACAAACTTTCATGGCATGCATTTGACCATTCTGCAGAAACATTTCGATTTTAATTCAAATGATACAAAGCAAGTACATGCCAAATGCCAATGCCAATCACAATCACAATCAACATCGCCGTCGCCGCACACATACACAGACACATACACAGACACAGACACAAAGAGAGACACAGAGCCAGAGCCAGAGGCGGCCGACGAGAACGAGAAGACGTAGAAATCGTTGGAGTCTTGTGCACATTGTTTTTAACATGCGTAAATTAATGCGCATATTTGCTAACATACATGTGCATATGTTAGTGTGTGTGTGTGTGTGTGTGTGTGTATGTGGATGGTGCAAAATGCCTCGAGCCTAAATCACATGCCGACAGTTGCATTTGCAGATACATTCTGTTGTTATTCGTGTGACGTTGACAATTGTTCATGCTGAAATTCTTCTTCATAATCACACATAAAGATGATGATAATGACGATGATAATGATGTTCAACGTGTTGATGCTTTGCTATTTATAGATTGCAATGCAATATGTGTGAACTTCGAATTCAAGTCATTTCAAATTCAAATATCTTTATTGGATTATTTCATATTTATGAATGTTCTTTGTCAATCAATCCGTTTTCCATTGAAGAATTTTTGTTTGTTGTTGTTGTTGCTGTTCAAACGCCAGCGTGATCTTATTGTCTAATAACGAATTCCATCTCCCTGTCTCACTCTCTCTTTTCTATTCATTTTTCTCAAGGCTTCGGCCTGATCCCGAAAGGAGTCAATTCGGGTTGAGTTCAGTTTAATGTTTGACAACACACACACACACACACACACACACACACACATGTTCATACACCTTCAAAGGCATGTGTTATTCGATCAATCCCACTCTTCCGGCTCTTGTTACTTCTCGCTTAACGCCTTCCAATCTGTTTGTCCGCCTGTCCGCCTGTCCGCTGTCCGCCTCCTTGCCTGCAATGCACAACTAAGCTTTTTTGGCTTTCGTTGGACATTGGCGAGCAGGAACGACGGCATTGCGTGTGGCAAGCAATTTTGTCTGCTGTTGAAATATGTTATGCCTATATAAACACACACACATACACTCACACACACACACACACACACACACATGTGTGTATAGTGGCTTGCACGGGTATAGAAATCTACGATTACAATGAAGCTTATCTGCTTGGATTTATTCATGACAGTGACTGTGCAAGCGTGCAAGCGTGCATGTCTGCATATGTGTGTGTGTGTGTGTGTGTGTGCCTATATTCGGTTGTTTTGTGGTTAAAACTCTTCTCGTGCATTGTCGCTTTAACGATTTGTGCCTTTCCCTGCTTCTATCTCCCTCACCCTCTCTCCACCGCTCTCTCCCTTTCATGCTGCCATTACCACTGCCACTGCCAACGGCACAGCCATGCATGCCAACGAACAATTTTTATTTTGTTGTTGATATTGTCGTTGTCGTTGTCGTTGTTTCATTTTGCGTTGCAACAAGCTCTTTGCCACAGTGCACCGTAGAAGCGCAGCAAACGCCGCAACTATTATGACCATAGCCTCCGGCATCCTGCCGCGACACTCGCACGTTTCACGCCAGCAACATGCCATGTCCATGCTGACCAGACTGTCCATACTCTCCATGCTGCCATGCTGCCACGCTGCGCTATGCGAGGTCATAAGCCACAAAACCCTTTGAATGCACACATCGCCTCTGTATCTCAACAACCCCTTGCCACTGCATTGTCTCGCCTTTAATTTTAAATTCTCACAGGCTCTTTCGTTCCTTCGGTCGTTCGGTCGCTCGTTCGCTTTTCATTCTTTCTTTATGAATATCACGTTTCCTCTCGTTTATTTGTCCGTTCATTACAACATGCATTTGTCCTCCAATGTTGATTACTTTAATTGCATTTGCAGTCAACGAATATTCGTTAAATCACATAACCAAACAGACCAGACCAGACCAGACCAGACCAAACCAGACTAAACCAGACTAAACCATCGTCATCATCATCGTCATCATCGTCATCATTATTAATTGAGCAAACTGTTTTGTTCATGCGCGTGAACTTTGCATTGTTATGGCATTTCTTCTTTCATTCTTCCACACATATTTTCTGTACAAGAAAGAAAAACAAAAATATGACATTCATTTGTGAGTTCCTTTGCATTCTGCAACACTCAAACAACGAAGACAAGGACAGCATTTGTAGCGCAGACAAATCAGGAGTGCCATTCTGCACCACTCCCCTCCCGCTTTCTGTGGAATTTGTAATCTTTGTTGTGGCATGCGACAACAAATTGTAAACAATACTTTTTCTGTAATCTTGTTTTGCACAAAATTGATGCAACTCTTTTTTTGGCATGACACGTCATAACTATCATCACCATCATCACCATCATCATCATCCGGATTACCATTATTATTATTAACATGCTGTAGCAGAACACAACATAATTTACTTTTTCGATTAGCTCACGTTCTCACGTCCGTTGTTCTCGTTCTTTTCATTCTATTCGCAGAAGCTGATTATACACTTGACGATTCATTTTGGAATGAAGAAAGTCCTGTTGGTGAGTATGAATGCACATTCATCTATTTACTCTGAAAATCAACAAAACAAAACCCAAAAAAAAGTCATGAAATAAAGCAAAAATAAATTGTGTTTTATAAACATATAAAACACAATTCGAACGTAAAATAAAATGAATATTAAATGTTACAACACTTTATTCACACATTCATTGTGTTGTTGGCTAAAGATACTTTTCCTAAAACAAAAAGATACATTGATACAAGCGCTTAGTCAGACTTCCGAAGTGCGCTGCGAGCGTTCCAGACATGCAAAGCACACCACAAGTTTGCACACAAAGTGCATATTCTGTGAAAATAAAGTTCAAATGAACTTTTAAGATAATTGCTCAAAAGTATGCTATACTTTGCTAATGCAAAGCCATGCCACTCGATTATTTACAATGTAAATGCTTCAACAATTTCACTTTGAAATTATTCGCATCATGATTTAAATTTTGCAAAAAAAAAAAACACACAAAAACAAAAACAAAAAACTTTTAAAAGTTTTAACAAGTAGTTTTAGTTGAAATGTGTTTAACATATGTTGCTGTAGCGACAAGTTGCTGCATACTTTTAGGACATTTATTTAAATTGCAAGTTGAAAAGTAATTAAATTAATTTTTGAGTTTCGTAATACAATAATTACTAAATTGAAACAACAATTTTAAACAAAATGAAAAGATACGAAAAAAATAGTAAAAGAACAACCTTCATGGATGACCAGTTATAGTTCTACTCCATTTTATTTGGTGAACTTTAAATGGGGATGTCAAAAGCAGCGAACAACTGTCACTATTTGACCAACCTTTAAGTAGATACTATGCCATTTGTTTAATACGTATGAATATAAGAAAATGTGGCATACTTTTTGGCGTGCAGCTCATGTGCTGATTATAATCTTCGTACACGTTTAATGCAATATAAATGGCATTAAAATATTATATATATACACATGGTATATACGTGTATAAATAATATATACAAAATATATATTAACTATATGTAAAAAGAATTATTGTTGCATAATTTTCGGAGCAAATGAAATTTAATATAATTGTTAAGCAACAACAACGTTTGATAAAATTGTATCTTATCATGCACGTTATATATGCTCATGCATTGTCTGCACTTAAATGCTTTTTGAAAACATGTAATTCGATTCGAATCGACTCGACTTGCCTCACGGCAAATATTTTATAATGGATTCATTGTACATTATGTATGACGGAAACATTGGTTTAAAGTTCAACTTAAGGCAGAAGTAAGTTAAAATCAACGCACGGAGGCATTTGTTTTCCCTAGCTTGGCTTATACATTAGTACATATGTATATATAAATATATTTACTTATCTCATTTGCTTTATTTTTTTGTTAGTATTTGCAAAAAAAGAAAAGAAATAAAGACATAAACTTCCATGTATTTGGTTTGGTTTTTGTTTTTCGAGTGTACATGCGTTTGTGTGTGCGTGTGTGTGCGTGTGGATGCGTTGCAGCTGCATGATAAGTATTACATTTTTGGCTGCAACTGTATTATTCTTATAAGAAAAACAAGTACACGAAACTTTTGATGCAAAATAGCAAGAGCAGAGCCAAGAGGCTAAGAGAGGAGCGGCAAGAGGACGCATGGGCGTGTGAGCTGCACGAAATCAAGAAGAAGAACGAGATGAAAATGCAAAACAATGAAGCAATAATAAAAGCAACAATGCCAACATCAACAGCAACAACAACAATGCCCAAGACACCAACAACTAAGAGGAAGAAGAAGTAGAAGTAGAAGAAGAAGAAAAGTTCGTTTCAAAGCGCACTTAAAGTGTAAGCAGAACCAAAATACAACAACAGCAACAACACCAACAACAACAACTTATAAAACAAAAACAAAAACAAAAACAAAAACCAAAACAAAAACAAAAAAAGCGAAAAATAAAAGATATTTTTATTTGTGTTGCTTGGTTACATGATGGAGCATACTTTCAGGCTTATGCATTGACTACAACATCATTGTTGTCGCCTTCATCAACTCTTTGTCTCACTTGCTCTCGCACAAAGTCGAACGCCGAGCGCCGAGCGGCGAGCGGCGGCTGCATGAAGGCGGTGTGATGATATTTCGTGCATTGTGAGTGCGAAAGAAAAGAGTTGTTCATGTTGGCAAAAGTATTTGCAGCTGAATTATTATTCGGGGCGCAATGGGACGCACACTGGTGCATGTGAGCAACTCCGACGGCATGCCTCTGCACACATGCACAGTACTTATATTGTATAACAAATAGAGCCAGACTACGTGCGTGTGCGTGTGTGTGTGTGTGTGTGTGTGTGCGATTCGGTGCGGCAGCTTCGACAACATTGTCAGCCACGTTCAATATTTAAATGCACAAGGAGAAACGGCAGAGCAAAAATTCATATTTTGTTGTTATTTCTTTGCTTTTTATTTATTGTGAAACTATATTTTATATCGCAGGCTAAATCATATGTGCACACGTGTGTGTGTGTGCGTGTGTGCAGGTGTGCCAGCCATAAGGTGTTATGGCAAATGACAGCGACGAAAACACTTCCAGCGACGCCCAACTGTTTCGCATTTAGAAAGTAATGTCGCAGAGACTTCTTTCGCTTCGTTTATTTTCATTACGTTACGTTCGATGTTCTTTCTATTTATTTTCTTTTAATATAAATACACACATGTAAGCACACACACACACACACACACACACACACACACACACACACGCACACACACACATGCACACAAATAGAAACATTGCGGTTACCGAAACGAGTAAAAACCTTAAATTCGCTTGGCACAGCAACTGAATTTCAAATGCAGCCGACTCTTTCGCTCGCACGCGTGCCGTCTCGCTCACTCACGTGCGCACAAGCGAAATACATTGAATTTGCCATTTATTTACGATTTCAAATAAATTCTGTTTATCTAAAATTTTGCTGTCGTTGCCAGAAGAAGAAGAAGCCCCAATCGCTTGCGAAAGTGTGGCGTGTCAGAGTGCCGGCGGAGCGGGGTGGGGCGACAGTGTGGACGGCCTAGGGTTGTCATATTACAGCATGCACTCAAAAGCAAATATTTCAATTCAGTTCTGGACTCGAAATGCCGAACCGGAGTCATTTCGTGCATACAAATGTGTGTCGTTTGTCTGTGTGCATGTGCGTGCGTGTGTGTGTGTGTGTGTGTGTGTGTGTATTGACGCCGAAATCCATGGCATTTGCATTGCCATACAAATTATCAAAGCGTGCAAAAGTACTCTATGAAAACTGTCGTCATTTGAGTGCATGGCGTGACTAAACACGAACAAGAACACGAACACGAACACGAACACGAAAATGGAAATGATTTATTTATAGAAATTTCTATTAACACAAACTAATTTCGTAAACAATCCATTGGAGTGTTATTCCAGAGAAGTATTTATGCTGATTATATGCAAAACTATCCATTTTGAAGGCACAAACGAAAATAACTAAATGCATCATCATTAACATTAACAACGACAACATTGTTGCCAACCTCATGTTGTTGTTGCTGTTGTTGTTGCCGTTGCATTATGATTTCTGTTTGAGAATCAATATGAGTCGAACAACTGTTGGTTCGCATAATTATTATTACAAGCTGCTCAGCTTCAGATTAATATAATATCCCATGCAAAGAGCGGACCTGAGCGGGACAGAGGGGCAAGTGTGGCAGCGAAATACCTTTGAGCATGAATACATTGAATTTCGTTGAGAATTTTCGCATTTTGCGTATAAATAATTTTTGGGAAATTTGCTTCAAAATGAATATTCGGAAATTTTGTATAATTTGGAATCAATATGAGTGAATAATTTATTACTCGAATTTTATAATTATAAATAGTATATTCGAGAACGGAATTTCATCAAGCGCACACACACACACACACACGCACACGCGTGGACACATTACAAGCTCAAGTTGTTGGCGCTTGAACATGAGAGCATCGAAGCGTTGCGAAATTTAATTTTCTTGCGGCAAAGCCTTATTTATAAAGCGGTTTTGTTGCACTCTCGCTGCTGTGCTGTTGTTGTTGTTGTTGTTGTTGGTGGTGGTGTGTTGCTGCCCTTAACATTTTTGGCATTGCATGTTGCAACGCCGCCGCAGCGTAATTCACTTTGCTCGTTCAACATTTCGAATTGCGCCATGACATTTTTGGTTTTTGGCCTTTCAGGTTTTTTGGCTTGTTGCTGGCTCTGATGTTGTTGTGGGCTGAGGGCTGTGGGCTGTGGGCTGTGACGTGAAACAACTAATAAAGTTAGCAGCGTCGAGCGTTGCCAGCAAAACGACCGAAATATCTGCGCTTTGGCCAAGGGTCGTCCTCGGTTCCGCCGTACTCCGCCGTGCTTTGCCGTTCCGTGCAGCTGATAAACAAATAACTAAGCACACGGCACTGCACTGCACTGCAGGAGAGTACAGTGAGCTTGAGTACAGTAGAAACACGCTGCGTTGCATAACAGAACTTGTTGTCCGTCACTCGTCAAAGAACACGTCCGACCAAGCGAAAAGTTTCAAATGTCTGGGTTTAATTCAAAGTTTGTTGTTGTTGCTGTTGCTGTCGCTGTTGTTGCAGTTGAGCGTGTGCTGACTGTTTATTCAATTATTCATTTGTTAAAAGCAAAATAGAGTTTTGTAATTTGCGTTGGTCAAAGCACTCATTTTTTAATACAATTTAAATGAGCGCGAAAAAAATCAATAAGCGACAACGAACGAATAAAACCAACAACAGAAAATGCAATTAAATACATGTGTGTTGTAGTTGCTGTTGTTGTTGTTGCTGTTGTTGTTGTTGTGGTTGCTGCTGCTGTTGGCTTTTCGCCGTTCCTTTGCCTTTCATGGCAAACAAAGAGTGGAAGAAGACAATTTCAGTGTTGTCACTCCGGGCGCAAATGAGCAAAAATGCTTTGTCGTCCGACCTTCGTTGTGCTGCTCAGATGTGCGACAAGTGCAAACGATTAATCAAGCGAGGCACACACACACACACACACACACGCACACACATGTGGCAGAGTTAAACGGTTGACAACGGCGCTGCCACACAACTGTTTGCGTAGCTTGTTTAGTTTCAGCTCAGCCTGTCAGCCTTCCGAGGACCGCCGAGCCGAGCAAACACGTGGCGATACACTGCGAACGAGGCGAAATGAGATGCGTCAGTCAGCAAGCAGCGCGTGACAGGATGCTCTGCCCTCGTCATCATGCAAGGCCTCACACACACACGCACGCACACGCACACACACACGCACGCACACGGACACGGACAGCCATGAGCGAGTGAACGTTGCTGACGCACGCATTTACACGCGTCATTTTTCAAATGCAAACACTCAGGCTCGATCAAAGCAAGACGGCTGGCGATACACGAAGGCGAAGTGCGACAGGTCGGCAGGGGCAGTAGGGGCAGTAGGGGCGGTGGGAGTGGCAGTGACGTGAAAAGAATCTAAAGGAGCGTACACGGGACAATACAAGCAGCCATCGCATCGACCAATGAAACAACATCGACGAGCAAACAAAGCGAATCGAAGCGAAGCGAAGCGAACAGGGACAAACAGCCGCAGCAACGGCCGTGAGGAGAAGGCGTTCCGTGTGCGCCCACAGAACATGCAAGACGGCACCGAACAGAGCAGGAGAGAAGTAATGAGTGGCGGAGTGGTGGTAATGGGAGTGAAGTGAGGTGCAGGGCAGGGAGGCGAAGCGAAGTAAACAGAGAACGAAGAGCACCTGAGACATGAAGCCCATTAGGCTCAAGCATGCGAAGTGCGTATCAAATGGTACATGTTGCCATGTGTGTGTGTGTGTGTGTCTGTGTGTGTGTGTGTGTGTCCTCCAAATGAGATTAAGATTAATTCGCTTAGATTATAGAGACACTTTGCGCGGCGTACCTTAATGACGAACATCGATTTAGCTGAGCAAGCGGTGTGTGCGAGAGAGAGAGAGAGTGAGAGAGAGAGAGAGGGAGAAACAAAAGAAAGCACAGCTGTATTGGCGCAAGTCGTTCGAGCACGGCAACTGTTCAAAGCCAGAACAGAACCAGAAGCAGGGCCAGAATTCATCTCGAACACAACGCCGATACATTTTGTATCTATGCCATGCTATTCGCTTCTTTCCAGCGCTGTTCTATTCAGTTCGCTTTGTGGCGTTATAAATGATGTGCAAATGAATGACAGACGACGGGCGCGATTATATGCCATTAGAGTGATGTCTATCGATATGCTTTGGCACACTCACACACACACACAGACACAAGTGTAGTCAAATAAAAAGACATGTGCTCACGCACGCATTCATGCACAAGCGAGTTGCAGGCACGCACGAACGACATGTGCTCCATCAGATGCCTTTAAGTAATCAGACAATAAATTAGATTCAACAGCAGCAGCAGCAGCAGCAAAACAAAATAAATAAGACAAAGAAATGAATTGTAACAGAACCAAATGAGTTGACTGGAGTTCGAATACAAGCGCAGAATAAATAAATTATTGCTAGAAGATGCTCCGCCACACATGCCAACCAAGCCGAGCCCGAAATCCAAAGCCAAGTTGTTCTATGAATTCGCGACGCACAAGCACAGACCCCAAGGCAGGCACACTGACACACACACACACTGACAGAGTCCTTTCTCAGTTGACACATTGGAGCGAATATTCTTTTCGCGTTCATTTCAAATGTTGTTGATTCATGGATTTATTGAACGCCAACTGCCAAATTGGCCTCAACGGCGGCGGTGGCGGCGGGCAAGCAAGCGAGTACGCTGACATGCAAATAGGCATCAACGCGCACCGACAGACAGACAGACAGACAGACTGACAGAGTCGCGGTCACAGTCAAAGCCTGAAGCGTTTTGCGTTCGTTGGCTGGCCGCTCATGTGCTTAGTTAACGGCGACGTTAATGACGCCCGCTGCCAGCGCAGCTGCAACTGCAACGACATTATCACGGCACACGGCACATGGCACACGGCACACGGCACAGCAAACAACATTGCAATCATCATTCGGAAGCAGCGAACAAACAATCCAAATAATGAGAAAGGCGTCGCACATTTTCGATTCCGATGCGAACTGTTTTCGGCATGAGTTCGTCGCATTTCTGTCTGCCGGCAAATTACGGAATTGCCTTTCGAGTTTCCAAATGTGCGACCGAAACCGAAACATGGCAACGATGCAAAGGCCAGCCAGACAGACACGACGGACAGACAGACTCGTTTTGTATGTCATGCATTGCAAATGACACAATTCGGGTTCAACTTAAATCAAAAGTTGAATGTTTTCTTTTGACCAAATCCAAATCCAAATCATATCGACAAACGTCAAATAATACAGCATGGCCAACGATGAAATCTGTGATGAAACAACTCAAATGGCTCAGCATGGCTGCGGAAGGAATGCGCTGTGATGACATGCCGTGATGATGGCTCGAGCAAACTCATTTTTCGTTTACGGTCTTCAATGCTCGAAGTTTAATTATTTTTCAAGTCTTTGTGTGTCGCACCGACTGCTTTAAGTAATGAAACGACAGCGACAACGACATCAACAGCAGCAGCAGCAGCAGCAGCATCATCAGCAGCAGCAATGAGCATGACAGTGATGGCGATGAAGGCGACGACGATGATGAGGCGGATGAGGCGGATGCAGATGATGAAGGCGTTGGCAATTGCATCTGTCGTTGCCGTTGCCGTTGCCGTTGACGTTGCTACGATGATGTATTATGTGGAAAATGTTGACATTTTTGCAAAAATCAAAGCAGTAACGACAGCAGCAACAACAACAACAACAACAACAACCTCAATGCTGGCAACAACGACGGCAGACTTGCGCCTGCATATGTAACCAGCCGTGAATGTCATGCAGTCAGCTCGTCTGTGCGGCTCTCATAGTTGGTTGCAACACGCCAACGACGCCAGCGACGGCAGTGATGGCAACGACGCTTTGCATTCGCACAGTTTAGCATTTGTGAGCATTGATTTTGTGCCTTAAAGTCTTGCTACTGCTGCCTGCCGCCTGCTGTGCCCGTCCGTCCGTCCGTGTGTCTGTCCGTCCGTCTGGCCCAGTTGATTCTGTCCGTGCTTCCTCATTTCAAGCCTGTGGTATTTTTAGTGCATTTGTGCACGTGTTGTTTTGCTATCCACTTCAATTAGTGCATTCTTAATTGCATTTTGCTCGCACCAACGTCAACCTTCAGTTTGCAAATTGTCTTAAGTGTGCTAATCAACGTTGATGTAAAACGGACGGAAATTGTTGTCCGTTGCTTTTAACACAAATCACTTGCATACCTTCAGGCACTAAGTGGTTTTGCATTGCAAGCGGAAGAACAAGCAGGAGCAGAGGGAGAAAATAAAAAGCTCAATTAATTATTACATATAAAAATGTCTTATTTACATTACAATTACAATAAAGAGCAACAAACGGAAGAAACAAAAAAAACAGTGAAGCCTCACAAATGGAATTGAGTTGAATTCAAGTTCAAGCTAACCAACTTAAAGTCAAAGCAATTGCCCTAGAAAAGTTAATCATGAGCTCCATTTCGGCATCCGTTATGTTCTGTTCTGTTATGTTTTTACGCTGAGTGCCAGTGATAGGACGGATCGATTCGAGTCGTTTTTAAGAATGATTTAATAAATAGAAAAAAAATTTAAAAAAATAAGTTCATTGTTGATTATCAAACAAATGAAAAACACATAACAAATTTTACAGAAAACTTCCAAGAAAAAAAATTTAAGTTCCACAAATGTTAAGTTTTCACAACTGTGTCTGCATGTATACACTGTCAAATTGATAAAGCCTCAAGCGACATTCAAGTCTGCGTAAAACCACACTTAACTTGCCAATTTATTTTGGTAATCGAACCCAAACAGCCTGAAAGTATGCCACATTCGCGCCGGCGAACCATCAATGTGCCATTCATAGCATGCTCTTAGGCATGCTGCGAAAATACTCAAATTGCATTCCGCTAGTGCAGCAAACATATAAGTACACTTGCATGTATGCGTGTGTGTGTGTGCTCATGTATGGCATGCCGCGCAAAATACCTCCGCTGCGAATCCGAGCTTTGCCTGAATTGGCAATTTATGAAATCAAAATTCATGAGCGGACGATCACAAGGCATTTGAATATGATGGCACGCCACTTAACGCAATTGGCCCTCGCACCTCAAATCAGCGGCAACAAATAAGAAGCGAGTGCCGCTAATTCCACTGAGGGTGGCCAGGGGAGCACGCCACGGCATTCCTTTAATCTCGAAGCGTTTATTGTTGAGTTGCAATGAAACAACATGTGAGGAAAGAACAAGCAAAACATTTTAGAAAAGCTCACAGCTCAAGTGTAAAGGATAGTCACAGTGCGGGCGAAGGAGGGGAAAGGGGAGAGCGGGCGAAAGAGCTGAAAATTCTAAGTTTTCATTCGAAATGAAAAAGAACATGTAAAAAATATACAAAATAGAATTGTAATAATGACATTCGAACCAAAAGCACAATCAAGTTACTGCAGGTGTTCCTGTGTGTGTGTGTGTGTGTGTATGTGTCTGTGTGTGTGTGCACAGGGATTGGCTGACCAAATAAATCAATTACACGCCGCACACGTCACACGTCACACGAAGCCGAAACTAATATGTTACATGCACGCACACTCACACATGCACACATGCACGTGAAAGGAGGCGCGTGCCCGCCCACTCACTGATTCGCTTATACAAATGATGGATACATGCTAAATGTCAACATCGGATTAAAAAATCCAGTGAGGCCGCAAAAGTCCCGAGTATACGCGACGGTGCTATACCCTGCGCACAAGCCTGCGATGCCACGCCCCCAATCGAAAACAATTCTTTCAACTCTCATTGCCCATTTCTATATGTCAGGAAAATCGGTCAACAAATCAGGCATTCATCCAAAACTTCAAGTGCCAAATGACCAGACGAGTTCTTCCAAGTTTCAGTTCCGGAACTCTGTAGAATCGACTTCAACATTCCGCCATTTGGTCATTAGTATTCTTTACTCAACTTAAATCCTTAGTTGCCATGCCATGCGCAAATATCCGATAGTTTGAACTAAGTAGCTTTTATCTTAATTCATTCGTTAATGCACAAATGCACAAAGCGTATGAGATACATCAGTCTAGCTCAACACTTTTTCAGCTCTTGTTGTATCTTTTGCTCGCATTTTGCTAACATTTTAATTGTGCGCATTTGCCAGTGAACAATTGTCAGTCATGCTCATGCACACACACACACACACACACACACACACGCTGCACACCCTTGATCAACAACATTGACATTCAGAATCGTATTTATAAACCAGCACACAACACAAGCTTGCGAGCTTATCTGCATAGCATAAAATGTATCTGCGTGTATGCGTTTTGTAACCATGACAGTTTGTTTTTCATTCCTTAAGCTCTGTCAGTCAGCAAAAAACAAAAAACAAAAACAAAAACAAAACAAAATGAAAGTAAAATAAAAATAGAAACAGAAACAGAAGCGGAAAAGGTAAAAAAGACGAGGACAAAAGCGCCAGCAGTAAACCAACACAAGATAAATCACATTTGATACATTTACAGTCGATGTCTGTTCACACACACACACACACCATGACCGCCGCACACTGTGTACGTTGTGCTTCCAATTAGGAGATGGAATAGCATAACCAACTAGCCAACCAGCCAACCAGCCAACTAGCCAACCAACAACAACTGTTGTTGCTGCTGTGAACTCACATTCAATTCTTCGCATTTCGCATTTCGCATTTTTCGCTCATGTACGCAAAGCCAATCAAATAAATTTAGTTTAGAAAATGATTAATGAAAACGAAATTACGACAGGTGCCCATTTCAAAACGTACTAAAAGCCATGCTGATAAACCTGCCAGGAATTCACTCCATCGGCAAAGCGCTCGCCTTCGCATTTGCCCCGAGAGGCAACAACACCAACAACAAAAACAGAAACAGAAACAGTAACAAAAACAAGAGCAACAGCAACACCAAAACACAAATCACATTTTCAACGCTCGCAAAGGACTTGTTTTACTTTACTTGTTAGTTTCAGTTTCAGTTACAGTTGTTGTTGTTTTTGTTGTTTTTGTTGCTTCACCTCAAAGTTTAAGCCAACGTAAATGTTGAAATTGATGCCAGCAGCGTTGCCATTTGCAGAAGCCTTGTAAGTTCTTTTGTTCGTTTCGTTGCCCGCTTCATCATCGTCGTCGCCATCGTCATCGTCATCATCATTCTGGTCGAAACCGTAAAGTTAAGAAATTTTTATCAACGTTTAATTCATCGTAATCCCCAACAGCAACAAACGGCACCAATGACAACAACAACAACAACAACAACAACAACATCAAATATAACAATATAGATAAGCATAACAACCAAGTTGACGACGACGAACCAAATGATGATGAGGATGATGCTGATGATGATGATGATGATGATGATGATGAATACGATGATAAGCATTTTAAGGCATCGCCAGGCATCAAAATGAACTCTCTGCTGAACTCAGCTCAACTCAACTTGACTCGAGCTAAATGCCAAAGTGTCTCTTCGTTCCATGTCCTTGCTCAGCCCACAGCCGCCTCCCACGGCTGGTTCGCTCGGCTTGTCGGTCATTTGGCCATAGTCATTGCGTGTGCAGCTCCATGATGCCCGTTTCACTTCCTCTTTCGCTCGCTCGCTCGCTCTCTTTTGTTTTGCTTGACATTTTTACTTTGCCTAATTTGATTATCAGTTTTTTCCTACTTTTGCAAACCATCGCTTTGGCAACCTCTCACGCAAAAAGCAAAGCCTCGAGCACTTTGCATTAGTTAAGAGCTCCAAGTAACGGTGGCACGTTAAAGGCTGGCCGACCAGCTCGCTCTCTCTCCCTCCACCGCTCACAGCGAGTCAGGCCCACGCCCAGGCCCAGGCTTTGTCTTCTTCACTGTTTCGCCTAACTGCCGAGTCACCTAATTTCATCACATCCAATTTACTCAGTAAACTTCCGGCAAGCGGATGCAAAAGTTCTAAATCGAACGGTCGGCTGGGACGCAGTTGTGCAAGCGCTGCGGCTCTGCCATTGAGCAGTGAGGCAGCGCGGCGGCGCAGCAGGGAAGCTGAAGCGAGTGTCGGTCCGTCCGACGAAGTGATGGGCTTAACTGGCGGTAGCTTAGATGCGCTTTGGCCGCTGGCTGCTGCCACTTCTGCGGCTCCTAGTGCTGCTGCCACGGCTGCCTGGCTGCCACGGGCGTCATTAAAGCGGACCAGCCAACAACAAGCGAAACGAAACACAGAAAGTGCATGACAGTCAAATGTAACGGAAAGTCGGGCGGACAAAGAAGTTTATGTATGTGTGTGTGTGTGTGACTAGAAGGGAGTTCACCTAGAAAACGCTCCGAAGCCGTTCTTAAAATATACCTAAACATTCAAATTACATTATTATACTCTTGCAAAAAGAGTATATTAAATTTGTCATGAAGTTTGCAACGCAGTGAAGGAGACATTTCCGACTATATAAAGTATATATATTCTCGATCAGCACGACGAGACGAGTTTAAATAACGATGTCCGTCTGTCCGTCTGTCTGTTTCAATGCGATTTCCAGCAAGAGTTTTAAAGTCAGCCAAAAAATTTAAACTTTTTTGTTCTTGAATATAAGCAAACTAAACTTTGCTATTAGGTGTTTTTGTTAATGCCTGACTCAAATCCAGAATTTTATAAAAATCGGACAAAAGGGCGTGGTACCGCCCATACAACTAAAAACTTAAAAATGGGACTTCTCTCTGAACAGACGAGACACAAGATTGAAAAATGTAGTGAAGTTTGACTACATTGCCTTCTTAAAGACAAATTAGAAAATGGGCGTGGCTACGTATATGATTCTTATTGGAAAATTATAAAAGGATTTCCTAATAAGAATAATTGTGAAAACGTTTGCAAGAATATAAAGTCTCGGCATAGCCTCCTTACTGGCTCCCTTACTGGTTTTGTTTTTTTTCTAAGTCACTTATTCGCAAACGAACTAATACTATGTAACAATATGATACAAAACG
The DNA here is from genome assembly GCA_037044515.1 of Phortica magna. Taxonomy (NCBI): domain Eukaryota; kingdom Metazoa; phylum Arthropoda; class Insecta; order Diptera; family Drosophilidae; genus Phortica; species Phortica magna. The sequence goes on from JBAMBP010001819.1 coordinate 77,597, forward strand.
TTTCGATCGAAAAAAACAAAAAAATTTTTTTTTTTTTTGAAGTTGGTAACAGATCCAGGAGAAACAAATAGATTGACATATTTGATATATATTTGTGTATTTTGTTGAATATTATTAAATCGCTTTTGCCATAAAAATTGTGCGAAAGATTGAAGGCTTAAATAAATGTTGCTGAGTGAAGATGAATCTAAAGTCTCTATTTGAGGTTTCTACTTCATGTCACTCTGCCTTCGAATTAATTTAATAATCTTGTGTGTGTGTGTGTTTGTGGTTATGTAAATTGTGTCACATCTGTTTTGATAATTAGTTTATTAATGAAATTTTATGTTCTTTTACTTCTACCGCACGAACAGGTGAAGTCGAACGACTACTGAAGGAGTACAGACAGAACCAAGAGCTTGTGCGTCGCATTGGCGGCCATTATTACCAGATAATTTATCCAGTGCAGCTGCGACATCACGAGAAGATGGGTATTTCGACACGCGAAGTCAGCCCACCAAAGGTACGCATGAAACGAAACTCTAGAAACCACACAGCCACGGTATGTGCACGAGACATTCAGTCACGTCAATTCAACTCAACTCAACTCAATTCAATTCAATTCGAAAAACCCACCATCAATCATGCCATTCATTTAATCCTGCTTTCACACATACATATGTATACTAATTCATCAATTCATCAATGCGTCAATATGCTTATTCATCATTCAATCATTTAATTACATCTTCAATACTTCATTCACTCATTCATTTATTCATATATTTCAACATACTTAAATAAAAATGAACAAAATTAAAATATCTTACATAAGAGAAGAGCATTCAAGCATTTAATGAATTAGTCAATCAGTCAGTCAATCAATCAATCAATCTGGCAATCAGCCAATTGCGCAATTTCACAGTCAGTCTTGCTCACAGTCAATGCAATTAGAAACAGTTGGAATCAAAAGTGAAGCACTTTGTGCAAATACACTCACACACACACACACACACACACACACACACACACACACACAGATAGACGCACGCGCATGTGTTGAAAAAATAGAAGCGAAATGAAAAAGCGAAGTGAAGCAAGAAAAACATACTCTGTCATGTCACGGCACGTCACGTCAGCGACCGCGACAACAAAGACAGCAGCAGCAGCAGCGACAGCGACAGCGACGCCAGCGGCAGCAGCAGCAGCAGCAGCAGCAGCGTGAGGTGCTGCAATGAACGGCCGACGCGACAGGACAGGACAGGACAGCATTTCATTTCATTTCATTTGCTTGCTCTTAGTTGTTGTTTTTGTTGTTGGTTTCTTTGTTTTTCTGCCTTTTGCGTTTGCTGCCGCCAAGCAACAGCGAACGCACAAAAGTATGCAAAGCAATTTTTTTTCATGCCACTGCAAACAACTAGGCACAAACTTGCTTATGTGGTGTACACTCACGCACACGTACACCAACACATATGTGCACACACACACACACACACACACGTTCGCTTTATTCACTTTGCTTGTTGTCATCATCATCATCGTCATCATCGTCGTCGTCATCTCGGCTGTCGTCCCTGTCATCACGGCCGTCACCAGCATTGCCATAGCGCCCAGAACCACCCACTTACGTCCACACCACTTGAGCACACTCCACGTCGGCATTCATTAAACAACGCGACGCAACTCAACTCAACACAACTCAGCACAACACAACTAAAACAATTCGCATGAACCACATTAAAGTAATGCGATGCTCTCATCTCATCTCATTTCTGCCATGCCCTGCCCTGCCCTGCCGTGTGTACCGTGTGCGTGTGCGTGTGTGTACGTGTTTTTATGTGTGTGTATGGCTTTATTACCGCCAAATTTATTTGTATATACATGCACACACACATTTATAGATGTATTATAAATATCAAAATACAAAAACAGCACAATAAAACAGAGCACAGAAAACAAAAACAAAAACAAAAACGACAACGAAAACGAAAACAAGAAGCAGCAAAATACCGAAATCAAAAACCAAAACTGCTTCAGCTTCTTTTGTCAAAGTCGAACGTGGTTTTCCCACAATACAAACACATACATATATTTTTATATATATATTTTTTCGTTTGTGTTTTCAAGCTAAAAGTTTTTCGTTCAGCTTTCAATTTGCCCTTGTTTTTTATGAATTTTTTCGTTTCTGCCATTTTTTTAGTTTGGTCAGTATTTATGAGGTTTTTAGCATAAAGCATAGCATATTTTCATGCGCTCAACGATTCTGCGAGTCATGTATTTGCTTTGCTGTTTGTGCTTTTGTTGTTGTTATTGTTGTTTTTGCATCTGCCATCATTACTTATTTGCTGATGCTGATGCTGATGATGATGATGATGATGATGATGAGGACGATGAGTACAGGCGACGGCGACGGCGACGGCGACGA
>JBAMBP010001819.1:85000-161296 GCA_037044515.1 Phortica magna
TCTGTTTAAGTTGTGTGTTCATACTTCTGCAAGAGCATATTAACTATATAATGCAGCTGCAACGCATGGCGAAGAGCCAGTCTATTTCAGTGCAACTGCTGCCGGAGTGTTGAGGTTAATGACAAAATATATATCAGGAATTTGATTACCGCTCATGTAAAAATATAATTTCACTGAAAATAGAAGATATACAAGAATCTGTTCTTCTTTTCGTGTTTTCAGTATGTAAATGCTCTGTACACACACACACACACACACACAGACACAGAGGGCATATTTGTTTGTTTATTTGTTACTGCAAAAAGATGACCTCATTCGAAGTCATTAAGAATTTAAACATTTAATTAACTTGGCAACTTAAATGATTTACAAATTTATCTGTAAAAAGGTTGTTTTTTCAACTGTCAAACAATCTATACAAAAAGTATAAAGCAAAGGAAAAACAGAAACCATGCACAGCAATTAATTGCATAAATAAATAGGAAAAATAATAAATAAATAAATTAAATCAAACAAAATGCATGAGAGCAAACAAGTAAGTTGAAAAAATTACCACGCTGATGAATATTTATTTGAGCCATCAGAAGTTTTGTGCCTTTAGGCATCATTTTATGAAAAACGGCTTAATCAAATTAAAAGTTGTGTGGCAAATAACGATGGTGTTCGCTGGTGATGAGGAGCAACGGTGCCCTGTGCGCTTAGTCAAGGATTACTGCGTCGAGAAGTTGCTTAAAACTTTTTCAGAGCAAACTGTTGCTTTAATCTCTTACACTTTCATACTTTCACACCTTAACACCTTCACACCTTTACTTCGACACACAACTAAAGGCGCGACTTAATTGTAATAATGTCTTCTGCGAATCAATTTAAAAAATGCATTGCATACTTCAGGGATGAGTTTTCAATGTCGCCGATTAACGACTGTTTTTGCTGACGATTAATTTCCTTTTTCTTCTGCTTGCTTGTTTTTGTTGCTTAGCCATTCAAAACGTCTTCTCGCTTTGCATTTCTGTGCAACAAAATCAAATAATGAAGTGAGCAAAACACTTAAGCGGCAATTATCCAACGCAGGAGAGCATGGCGAAGCACAGCAAGACACAAATGACTGACAAACGACGCGACTGCCGCGGCGGTGAAAAAGATGACAGCGATAACGCTTCAGTTATTCATGGTGCGGTTTTCTTTTCCATGCTTATTTTTCTGCACTTTCCTTTGCGCTCTTCACACTTCACACTAAGCAACAAGACACGCGAAATGCAAAATGCGAAGCGAACGAAACGAAACGAGACGCGACGCGAAGAGAAGAGACTGAGAAGAAGACTGCAAAGCAGCTAACGATGAAATGCGATAAGTTGGTGTGACTTGGCGCCCCCGTTGGCTTTGATGCTGTGATAAAATGCTGCGCGCAATTTAATTAAAACGCATAAAATGCAAAATTTAAAACGTGTATGCAAATGTGGGCGGCAAGCCCGAAGGCAAATGTGGCAAGGCGAGGCCAAGTTGGCATCGAACGTGCATTTTTCTCTGTTTGCCGACTGATAAATAAACCACAAAATGCTTTGGCAACAACACCAAAGACGACAAAAATTAAACTGAATGAATTGAATTGACATGTGCAACCCAAGCAAAAAACCAGAGAGCGAGCTATTTTCGCCCTTGCCGAAACGCGCATACTCTTGCAAGGATTCGCCCAATTATCGGCGGTGCCACGCCCCAAGTCCGGTTCTTATAAAACGTTGGAATATAGTCAAGGATTAATAAGGACACGTCATTGCAAAGGTTCATCTGTTTGCTTTTAAGAACAAAACGTTTTTCTAACATAAACCTCATTTTTTGCGGATCGTTCCTGTGGCAGCTAAATGCTATGGTAATCCAATCAAGCTGTGACGGACGGACAGACGGATATGGCTATGTCAACTGGTCTTGTCGTGCTGGTCAAGAATATATTTATACTTTATATAGTCGGGGACGTCTCCTTATCTACTTTGCAAACCTCATGGCGAAGCTAATATGCTCTTGCAAGAGTGTAAAAATGTATTTGCATTTTGGCATATGTGAAATGAGAATTTGCTTGCTGAATGTCTGTCAGTCCGACTGGCTGCCTGGCTGCCTGGCTGACTGATTGCTTGCCCGAGTATCTTTTTGTCCATTCATAGCTGTCATTTGCTTGTCGTCGACAATTGCCGCAACTCAACTCGCGTTGCATACATTTTTTTATTGCCACTCCGTCGCACACTCACACACACACACACACACACACACACACACACACACACTCTGTTTGCTTCGCTTCCTCTCATACTTTTTAATGAGCATCACGCAGCAGACAATGAATTGTAACTGACTGAGTGACAATACAAAAAAAAAAATACAATGAAAAAAAACAATAAAAAAAATGAGCATAAAGACAAAGAAATGATAGTGAAATGCGCATTCACACACACACACACACACACACACAGTCAGGCTACATACCGAAAATGAGGGCACCAGAACGAGCAGCAAAGTAAGAAGCAACAAAAAAAGACTGCCAGCGAGAAAATGAAATAAAAATTTAAAAAAAGTATATAAAAAAACTGTCGCACGTTTAGCGCACACAAACATGGGCATCAAAATGCCTTTAGCCTACATTCCACTTGCCGCCGACCACCCGCCCAGCCGCCAGCCGCCAGCCGCCAGCCGCCCGTCCGTCCGTCCGTGCAGTCATCCATCGGATCGACCAACTTACTGACTTGAAGATTCCGTGCGTTCAAATGTTCTGTCCAACGTATAAGTGTCAAGTAAATTAAATTTTCATTGATGTCTCAATTCAAAGTGCCTTCAAGTGAAACATTTTAACAATGAATTTGCGTCTTTAACTTCACGACTTGCCACACGACCGCACCGCCGTGCCGCCGTGCCACCGTGCCACCGACAGCGTTGCCAAGTATAACATGACAATAATGATAATGACAATCATGACAATGCCGATGCCGATGATACATAATAAGAATAGTCGCAAAAAGCGCCTTTAATGTACTCCCCAAAAATGCTTCAAACAAACAATGCCAAAAAGAGAGATGGAAAAAAGAAAATGGAGGACAGAAAGCGAAAAGCGAACTTGCTTTTAGGCAAACACGCTTGAGTGGGCGTAGGCAGAACGGCACAAGCCAAGCAAAGTGAACTAAATCGAAATACAACGTTACGCGATGCCATTGAAGTCGAGCCAAGTCACGATGCGATGGCGGAGCCACGGAGAGGGGGACCCTGTGAACATGAAGCCTATGTATATTCACTCCACTTATATAATAACTGCTTTTAAGTAGAATTTTCGCTTGAATTTCATGCAGGACGCAAAGTCCTCATTGTCGTCGTTGACGTGCTCATCATCATCATCATCGCATCATAACCAACATCCTACCTACTGGCAGTGTCCCCAACGCCCTTCACCTTCGCCCTCAGCATCGCCATCGCCAACAACGACTACGCCAACGCCAACGCCAAGGCTCGCATCCTATTGCGAGAAAAAAAAAACAACAAGATAAAAATGAATCTTAATAAAAAGTGCCTAATAAAGCATACATTCTTTGAAAATAAAAATGAAATACGCGAGAGATACAAAAAAAAAGGAAGAAAAAAGAAAACGGAAAAGAAAAGAAAAAATCGCTCGTGAAAAAGTCTGCAGAACTCGAAGGCCAACATGAGCGTTTGACATTCAAGCTCTGTTGCCGTCTCTCTCATGCCAAAGTATCTCGCACAAGGCATCCACGCCCCCACGCCCGCACGCCAGCAACAACAACAGCAACAGTAACATCTCATCAGTGCTTCTTGTTGCGTGTGCGGCATTTATGAAATACGCTATTAACATGCTTTAAGCATCACCGACACACCTTTGCAGCACAGTTTCAATATTAGAGAGTAACCAGACGCTCTCTGCTCCTCACTCGGCATTCCAATCGACTGCCGCCGCCGCCGCCGCTGCCGCTGCTGTGAAAATCACATTATAATACATTTTCAATGCGCCAACTCATTATTATTATTTGAAGCATTTGAGAAACGACACTTTTAAAGCTGTTTAGATTATATTAAAGTGAACCAACACAGACAATAATGAAATTTATTGTGACAGCAAGAAACGGAAGGGGCTGGAGCAGGGGTGGGGCCAGAGAAGCAGTGCAGTGTGGAGTAGAACAGAGTCACAGTTATGTCAGCAATGAATGTTTGTTTGTTGTCTGGTCGTTGTTGTCGAGCTCTGCTGATATTGCAGCATAGCTTGGTGTATTGTGTCATAGAACAGAGCAGAATAGTGACAACTGCAACAACAATAACAACAGACGACTGCAACCGGTTCTACGTCGCGAAGGAATCCGCCTTCACGGCGGTCAAGGATTCCGACCTCAGCCAAGAGCTGTGATTTTTGCTTCGTTTTTTGTTTTTTTTTTACAGACTTCCCTGGAAAAATGGTGATGATAAAATTTTTATTAATGTTGTAGTTGTTCAGAATTCTGAAAATTCATAAATATGTTAAACATTTTACAACATCATTTGCTTTGTTTTTGCTTTTACAATTCAACAAATGCCAAATAGAATGAAAAATATGTTTGCAATTTCTGTTTTTGTATTTTTTTTTTGCCAACGTTGAATATCAAATTGCAAATGAATGACGCAGAAATGTCATTTTAATGCGAGTTTTTTTTTAATGCCATCAAAATAATAACGAAGGACAGAATTCAATGAAAACGAACAAATAATGACAACTTCATATTCATTTCATTTCTTAAACAGATTCGATTTCAATATTTTTAATATATTTCAACGAAAGCATTAAATTGTATGATTGGGCAAGTCGTTTGTTCTATTTGATAAATAAAATGAACTTCATGTTGCCATTTAAATTCTGACAGTTCTATTAGGCGCCGTTAATAGTAACAATCTATTTAGTGGCATGTAAATAGGATTTTAACGGCGTGTCTCAACCAACAGTTCTAAAAGCTGCTTTTGATCATGATACACTGCTGCTATATTGCTTCGCTGCTGCCAATCGTGATTACTTCTGTTACGTTGAGCCGCAAACTATTATTTTTCTATTAATTGTTCTATTAAACGCCCCTTAGCTGGAATACCATGAATTGGTTGTGTGAATACAAATATTTTAGTCACTATTGTAGATTAAACAAAGTAATGATACATGAATATTTCGGATTTCGCGTTGATTTCCCACAGTTTGTTCTTACTATTGACAGCGGACTGAACGCTGTGAGGTATGCAGCATTTTAGTAGAACATATTGTACATATATTTTTTCTCTTACTTCTTATTTCAATAAAGTTGAGAGTTCTTTTTTACTAACTGTTTACGCTTTTCATTACAGAAACACTTTCATCGCACATCGCTGCTCATCAAAGCGTTCAATCATAAGTTTCGCCTTGACTTGGAACTGAACTCGTAAGTGACACCATTGACGCAAACGTCCATCTGTCCGTCCGACTGGCTGTCTGTCTGTCTGTCTGTCTGTCTGTCTGTCTAAAAGACCCGTGTCAGAGCGCAAAAACAGAAAACCAATCCAAAAGAAAATGAAGCGCCAATTGAGTTGCGTAATCGTGCAGTTGCAACACATGGACCGCAGACGTGCCTCGGTTGCAAATTTGCTTCACTCGTCTGCTATTTTAAATACAAAATAATTTATAGGGTTTTTTGTGACACATCAATTAACAAGACATTTCCACATTTAATCCTTCTTCTTTCTTCCGATGCTCTTTGCACTTTTTATTATTATTTTTATTATTATTATATCATTTTCGCACATTTGCTGTCACATTTGCAACTTGCAATGTTGCACAACTTTTTCAGTCAACTTCTGTCACCGAATATACAACAAAAGCATTACCATGTTGGCGGTTATCTTGTGGATGGCAACAGACATGTAAGTAGACAATATATATGTATGTGTGTGTGTAGTACCAACAACAACAGCAACAACAACAAGGACGTTAACGTCGCATGCAATCAACATACGACTGTCTGACTTTCAATCAGAGTTGAGCAAAAGTTTGCCACACTTGTCGTATACTTGATTTATATATGTTCTCATATTTTCTTAACTTTTTACGTTTCTCTGAAGGACTCTTTATGATTTGTCATGAAATTCTTCATTTGCCAAGAACTTTGCAAAATAAGCTCACTTTTTTTGATTTCAAGATGGTATGAGAGGTTGTAAGAGCTCCTTAAGGTGTCCATGTCTCGAGACCATGCACCGGAAACCGCTTCCGGTAATTATAAGTAATAAACGCTTCCGTAATTACACATATTGGAACGAGTCTCATGCATGGCAGCAGAGTAATGTTGTGGTTTGCTTTCCGTTTTCGCTTTCGCTTTCAGGTCTTGTATCCTACGTGGCTTAAAATTGTGATTTATCCGGAGCGCGCGACAGTTTGTGACAGAGCCGAGGGAAGAGAGAGACAAAGGCAAAGGCAAACTCAAACCCAAAGACAAAGCCAAAGCTGAACCTGAAGCCAAATGGGGGTGCACAGCGTGCAACTATTTTGGCGGTTTTTGAGGAGAAGCGCCGAGCGAACGTGCAAACAAAACAATCTAAAACGTTTTATGTTTGCTTTTGGGCAGGCTTATGTGTGTGTGTAGTTACATTTGTGCGAATGCGTGTGTGAGTGTGAGTGTGTGTGTGTGTGTGTGTGTGTGTGTTAAGCCGAAAGCCTTATTAAGCTGAGCGCAACTGTGCGTGACTTGAAGACTTTGACTTGAAAGCCTTAAAATGTATTTACATGAGCGTGGTAAGCAATGACACACCCACACACACACACACACACACACACACACGCACACGCACACTTGTGCCAGTCATACACAAGGAGTGGCAGTGTAGTTTGCCCACCTGCGCCGCTGCAAGAAACATCTTGATTGCTTGAATTTAAAGCTTCGCGCTGTTTTACTTATTATTTTCGTTTGAGTCCCGTTTTGCTCTGTCTCTCTCTCTCTCTCTCGCACACACTTTTAACACCCAGCTGGCTTTCGCTTGCTTTGCTCGTCTCTGCTGTTATCGGTCGGTCGGTCGGTCGGTCGACCTCTCGCGCTCTGCCGCTATCGCTGCTCACGTGCGAAAACCCAAGCCAAGCGCAATATCCGTCTCGCTCTCGCACACGCACTTCAGCTGCTGATGGATTTCGCTTTGTGTAATTTTTCAAGTGGCATTGAATTAAATCAAATTGAAATGAATTAAAAGTATTATTCGTGCATCTAAAAATCAAAGCGGCAATTAAACGACGGAAATTTAATTTGCGAAAATATTTCATTATGCGCGCAAAAAGCGAAACATGAAGCTCAGCGCCAAGGTGTGGAGCGGAGCGGAGCGGTGAGGGAAAGTAAATCAGAGCGAAAAGGAACGAACTCGACGCAATGACATGGATCACTGTGACTGAATACAGTTGTTGTTGTTCTGTTGTTGTGTTGTTGTTTGCCGTCGGTTGTCGGTTGGCTTTGCTGTAATTTGTCGAACGGTCAAGAGCGCAGGGGGACCGGAAGGGCGACGCATTACCTGAAGCGTTTTTTGTGCGTCAGCCAAATCACTTGATTATTGCCACCGACGTTGATTGAATTATATTGTTGTTGCTGTCGTTGTTGTTGTTGCTGTTGTTGTTGTTGTTAAGCTTATAATTGTTGTTAATTAGATAAAATGCTAAATACGAAATTTATATCAAGCTTATTCATTAACTCACAATTTCTTTTACTCTCTATCATTCTATCTCCCTCTAACTCTCTCGCTCCCTCTGTGCTTATTGCCACCCAAGGATATCGAGCATTGTTACTACCACGGCACGGTCAAGGACTACCCGGGCGCCAGCGCTGCCTTTCACACCTGCAACGGCGTCAGCGGCGTCATCCACATTGGCAATGAAACGTTCGTCATACATCCATTCTATGGCGGCGATCTATCGGTGAGTGCACAGTTCTTCTTCAATTATATTATAAACATAGCAAATAAGTGTGCCTGAGTGTATGTGTGTGCCACGCCCATGTCCTCTTTCGTTTCGTTACGGCTAACTTTAGCACACTTGGCTCATCCGTGTCCTTGAGTTGCTTCTTATTCACGTATTCGTTATGGCTAATCATGTTCACTTGTTTATCGGCTGCGAGGACCTCAGCCTGTTTTGTCTGTCCCCTGCAATTGCCATCATATCCTGGCGCTTTACTGCTTTGGTGCCGCCAAAATTTTTATTGTATATTTGGTAACTTTTGTAGTAATTTCCGTCCAATCGACAAGTCATCATTGTTGGCGGAGACGGCAGTTGGAAAGGGGCAGATGGAGAAGAAAAAGAAGGAGAAGAAGAGGAAGGCGATGGCGATGGCGATGGCGAAAGCGAAGCAAAAGGAGCAAGTTGGGCGTGGCAAGCAACGAACAGAAGAGAAGCGCAGAGAAACCGAAGGCAGCAATTGATATCGAGTGATAGAGAGAGAGATGTTAATGGCGGTGGGGTGGAGGAGGGGTTGATTGGTCGAAGCGAAATCAGCAGTCTGCGATTTCATTGTTGTGGGTGTTGTTGCTGTTGTTGTTGTTAAGTGTGCCCGCCGCCACTCTTCTCACCGCCACTTCCGTTAGCGTTCATCGAATATCTCTGTGCTCGACGCTTACCTGCCTCACCGCCTGCCCCTGCCCCTGACTGACTTACTGTCTGTCTGTCTGTCTGTCTGTCTTACTATTTGCCTGATTGGGTTTTGGATTGAACTCAATTGGTTTGAATTGAATTTCATTGCTGTTGCTGCCACTTGAAATTGTTGTTGTTGTTGTTGTTGTTGCTGTTGCTGTTGTTTTCATTTATTTCCTTTTCTGTGCTACAGTTGTCCTTGTTTTTTGCTCAGCATTAAAAATAAAATCAAATGATTTGCGCAAAATATGAAGAAATAAACAAAAGGGCACAAATAAAAATACAAACAACAATGCAAACGTGAAGATAAAAACATGTTGAGCGCCAAACTAAAAACAAAAAAACAACAACAACAACAACAACAACAGCAACTAAAAAGAATAATAATCGTAAACCAACAACAACAGCAAAAAACCCGAAATAAAAACAAAGCAAACAAATTGGCACCAATTAAAATTTCTAATTGGCTAAAAATTTGAGGGAAAAAAACATACAACAATAACAATAACATTATAGCCTGCAAAGCAAGCCGAGAACGAGGCAAACAAAAAATAAAACAACAACAATACAACAAAATATTATATTTAAAAAAAAGAAGAAAAGTGAGCAAATTATGTAATCGAGAAAATTAATGAGGCACTTTAATCGGTATATTGCCTGCTCTGCCATCGACTGCTCGCCAGCTCAGGACCCCTCGACCCCAACCCCAACCCCGCCCCGCCGCATGACAACACACAATGGTCGCGTCGTTGTTGTTGTTGTTGCTGTTGTTGTTGCTGTGCTCGCTGTTCGTCGCTGCTGCCGCTGTGTGGCTTATTTTACGAGCATTATTTTATGTTGCATACTTTTATGCGACCGGCAAAATACAAAACGATGAACCCCAAACGACTAACGAACATTCTCGGCAACACGTTCAACCATCGAAATTTAACGTTGGTTTTCGTTGTTGTTGTTGTTTTATTTTTCACCGCCGCCCACGCCCCACACGACTTAATGGGCACTTTAAGGCGCCTCTGCAATTGCCAATTTCTGTTTGGTTTTTCACTTTTAATTGAAATCTCAATATGACTTTTGACTTGTTCATTTGCACTTGTTACTGTTCTCCACTTCTCCACTTCTCCACTTCTCCTCTTCTTCTTCGTCGACAGCTTCTTCATATTTCTCTAATTATAAAGTGTTCGAGTAATAAGTAGCCAAGTTTTATTGAAATTGTTTTGCGTGCACAAGCACACACACACACACACACACATGTTCACACAGGCCCACACAGTAATGCTTTCCTGGGAAATGTCCACGATTATATTCATAATCTGAAGTCAGTTGTGTAACTTGCTTGTCTGTTTGCTTATTAGGTTATTTACTTGTGTGTGCTTGTGTGTGCGTGCATTTGAGCATATGTGTGTGTGTGTGTGTCAATGTTTGAACTAAATGGAATGTACAATTATTTTACAAACAAGATTATTGCACTGCTTTGTAAATACGAAGGAACATATTTGAATTATTTCTTGTCCTTTGCATGTATTTCATATGATTTTCGATAAATGTATAAATGTCCTTCGGGCAATTGCTTGTTTGAGTTGTGTTAACAGTTTGATTTACTTAAAATAATATGCGAATTTGTGCAATTTACTAACGGCAAGCAAATGTCCGACATTCGCAGAAACACCCGCACGTGATCTTCGAGGCGCGCACCAAGGCGAACAAGGGCTGTGCCAACTCCGGCAACTTGGACTCGTGGCGCCTGTCGCGCCGGACCAAGCACCTGTCCGCCGGCGTTGTGGATGTCGACGAGGTGCACCCGAACGGCGCCGGGCGCTACAAGCGCGATGTGCGCGAGGCCACCAAGTACATTGAGACCGCGATTATCGTCGATAAGGCCATGTTCGAGAAGCGCAACGGCAGCACGCGCGCCGAGGTCATACACGACGCCATACAAGTCGCAAACATCGCGGATTTGGTGAGTTAATTGTCTTGTCTACACTCGGCACCAATGCCACAATTGCTTCGAATCGTCAAATCGTCAAATCATCAACTCGGCGACATGTCAATTTCACATTGCAGTACTTCCGCACGCTGAACACGCGCGTCTCGGTCGTCTACATTGAGACATGGGGCAAAAATCAGGCGGTCATTGACGGCAGCAAGGACATAAGCAAAGCGATATCGAACTTTAATGATTACACCTCACGTAATCTCTTTCAAATCGAACGCGACACGACGCAATTACTAACGTAAGTTATAGCAACAACAACAACAACAACCACTTTGCATGATGTAACTACGCCGAATTAATTATGCTTCTGCCTACTTCCCTTCCCTTCCCTTCCCTTCACTGCCCTTCCCGCGCTGTTCTTCGACGCCGCGCACACAACACAGGGGCGAAACATTCGCAGGCGGTGAGGCCGGCATGGCTGTGCCGGAGACAGTCTGCACGCCACGTGCCGTTGGCATCAGCGTCGACGTCAACGTCTACGAGCCGCACTTGCTGGCGGGCACGATGGCGCACATGATTGGGCACAACATTGGCATGGGTCACGATGATGGACGTGAGTATACACTAATCATATATGCGTCGCCTTCTTCTGCAGCTAATAAGCTCTAAATGTTTGCACAAAGGCGAGGAATGCTTCTGCCGGGACTGGCACGGCTGCATTATGGCTCAATCGATTGTCGGCCAAGAGAATGTCCAACCCTATAAGTTCTCCGAGTGCAGCAAAAAGGATTATATCGATGCACTGCGCACCGGTCATGGTCTCTGCCTGCTCAACAAGCCGAACGAGGTGGGTTCTTACGCAATGTGGTCGCAGATGATAATTTAATGGCAAACAATAACAACTCTTGATGCATTGCAGATTGAAATGCGTCGCAATTGTGGCAACAAAATCGTCGAAGAGGACGAGGAGTGCGACTGCGGCACATTCGAGGAGTGCGCGAACGACAACTGCTGTGACGCCATCACCTGCAAGCTCAAGTCCGAGGCCCAGTGCGCCAGCGGCGCTTGCTGCGATCAGTGTCGGGTTAGTCTCTCTCTCTCTTTCTCACTAGCTCACACACTCCGTGCTCTGTCCTTGTTTCACCTCACAACATTTGCTCACTTGCAGCTCCGCCCAAAAGACTTCATCTGCCGCGACTCGCACAATGAGTGCGATTTGCCCGAGTATTGCGACGGCGAAAATGGCCAGTGTCCAATGGATGTCTACAAGAAGAACGGCTCGCCCTGTGGTCACAGCAAACTGGGCATCTCGGGTATGCTTCCTTTCGCCCATCACACTTGCCTCGCTTGCCTAGTAACATTTCCACGTTTTGTCGTAGGTTATTGCTTTCAGGGCGACTGTCCGACATTGAGCCTACAATGCGAGGGTATTTGGGGCTATGGCGGCTCGGCGGCCGACCGCCAGTGCTACGAGCAGTTCAACTCAAAGGGCTCCATAAACGGTCATTGCGGTCGCGACTCAAACGATCATTACATCAAATGCGAACCAGAGTGCGTAACCGCGCAAGCAACAACCACGAAACAAAGATCGCTCACACATGTTTAACAAATTGAAATTTACTTACAGGAATGTTCAGTGCGGCACGCTGCAGTGCAAGGAGGGCGAGCGCCAGCCGATCAATGACGGCATCGATCAGCTTTACTCACGCACGATCATCTCAATTAAGGGACAAGAGTACGAATGCAAGTAAGTAGTTGTGGCATAAGTGCGTCTTTGACGCTTCCTTGGCTTCCTCAACTGAGCAATTTGAAATGTCACGCAGAGCAACGAGCGGCCAAGTTGGCTCCAATGAATATCCCGAACATGGACTCGTCAAAGATGGTACGCCCTGCGGTGATAATCTTATTTGCTTGAATCAGACCTGCGTTAGCATCTTTCCACACGTCGATCAAACCAAATGTCCGACCAACAAACAGGGCCAAGAATGCTCGGAGCGCGGCGTATGTAACAAAAACAGTTGCACACAAGACAATTGAATAATTTACCTAATATTTATTTTGGGACACAACTCCCTAACAACATTTACCCCCCGGATCATCCATCAACCATAACTCTCTATCTATCTAACTGTTCATCTATCTGTCCCTGCTCCCCAATTCATTCTCTCCACAATCTCTTCAATGTCCCATGTCTTTCGCTCTCTAATATTCCACATCCCACATCCCTCTCCCGACCTCGCTCGCTCTGTCTCTCTTTTCGTTTTGTATCTGCGATGTCTTGGCATCGCTTTATGGTTTTATGCATGCTTACAGGTTTGCACAAATACCAACCGCTGTTTCTGCGACATGGGCTGGGGCGGCATTGATTGCAGCACCGTCGTCCTGCTGACCACACCACTGCCAACGGAAGCACTACCAACGCCGGAGAATACAATCAAAATGGAGAAGAAAGAGACGCCATATGGTAAGCACAGACACACGTACAACGCGCGCGCACGCATGCACACAGCCAGAGTCAGTGTCAGTGACAGTGTCAGTGTCAGTGATAGTGTCAGTCCCAGTGGCCAACCGGCGGCCTAGAAACGTTGACGAATCATCAGTTCAGTGTTAGGCAATGTCAAATAATAATTTTAATATTACTTAAACCATAATAATAATAACAATAATCATTTTGAAAATGTAACGTTTCAAATTGAACGTAAACCGTATGACAATGGTAATCACGACGTTTCGAAAGTCAAACAACACTCAACTTAACTCAACTCAACTCGACTCAACTCCAGCTCAGCTCAGCTCAAGTCATCTGAACTCCAAGCTTATTGAACTTCAAACAAAACTGATTTGCTTTTTTTTCAAACATATAACAATTACAACACACCAACAACAACAACAGCAACAACAGCAACAACAACGACAAACTTCACTATCTTTTCCATTTTTTCTTTGATTTAAATTTTCTGTTATTGTTTCTGTAACGTTAAATTCAAGCAATTAACAGTCGAACCAACTAAACAATGAATGAATTAATCAATCAACAACTAACAAACTAATTAAGCCTCATAATAAATAAATAATTTAACCAATTTTAGTCAAGACAACAAATAATGAAGCAAAAACAAAAAACAAACCAAAAAAAGCGAAAGCGATTCTTGTGTGTATGTATTAGTTTAAGTTATATAGTTGTATGTATGTGTATTGGTAATACATGAAATTCGTAAAAAAACAAAAAAAAATGCTAATACGAAAACAAAAAAACCCATTGCAGGCACCTCTGACCAAAATAGGATCAGCACATTAACCATGGTCATCATTTTAACCGTTATCGTCAAGTGTGTCTTCATTAGTTTTGCGACACTGGCCGTTTGCTACAGGTAGAGTACCAAGCAAGTCTCACAAAATACCAACAAACAAACCAACAAAATCACAAAAAAAGCACTAAAATCGAATACAAACACACAATCAAATGAGCAAAGAACAAGAACAATAGAAACTTTCTATTCGGCCTTGCCGGAGACCGAATACTCTTCACGGCCTTTTACCCAGTGCCACGCCCACTTTGGCCGTTCGCTACTAATACTAATTTTTAGTTGTTGTAACTCATTGAGTCTCAGAGTTTTCATTGTCACGCCCATTTTTTGATCCAGTTATTTCTCATGCCTTACTAAGAACATGAGTGTAAAATTTCAAGACAATTCGTACAGAAACAAAACCGATTTCCACACAAGCGCCTACAAATTTGTCAAGACTGCTCTTTGGGAGACATCTTTTCAAGGAGGCGGACCTTGGTGTTGCTGATATTTATTAGATCACAGTATCGGAAAGGTAGTCCCACACGGCGATATCTTCAAACCAAAGAAACTTTTCATACAACGACAATAATTTTGTTCATTTGTATTATATTTTTTGTATGGGGGCGGGGCTACCAGTTCGAGTGGTCCGATCATATCGGTTCCGATGAGCGTGAAAAGCACAGAACACAAGACTCAAACTTGTATCCATACAGATGTCAATCTGATCGAGTACAAAAATATATTTTATGTAGTCGGAAATATCTCCTTCGATGTGTGACAGACTCCGGAACAATCTCACTGCGTGAAGAGTATAACCACAACAACAACGAGCAACAGTTGCAAGGAGAAGCATTCGATAAAGCCCAGTGCTTCGGTTTTGGACAATCGGTCAACTCCGAATGCAATTTTAGTGCCGAAACTTGCTTAAAGTTGCACAAAACGCATTGCCGTTCTTGGCCAAAGCCACGCACAACGCACATGGCCAACTTGAATGTTCTGGTCAACTATTAAGTCAAAATTAAAATTGATAATCCTCCTTTTTTGTTTTTTATTCAAAACATTAAGCAAATGCGTAAATTTTCCGACCGTACCGTTTTGCGCGCGTTGCCGTTTGCCTCAAGTTTTTCGAGCACTTGAGCATTCGAGTTGTGCCATTGTGTGTGTGTGTGTGCAAATAGTTTTGGCCAATAAATGCAATCCTTGGGTGTGCACAACACGCACAGCAACAACAACAAATAGTTACAAAACAACTCTCGCTTGCACACGCCTTGCTATCTCTTTCTTCTATTTGTGTGATAAACGTAAACTTTTTTTGTGTTTTTTTACTTTCTTTTCTTGCCTTTTTTGTATAATTTTTGGTTGTATGTTTTACACTTTTTACATAGAAATTTAAAAATATCTTTTGTCAAACGGTGCGTACTATGAACTTTTGTTTTTTTTTTCCACTGCTTTTGTTCAAACTTTCACATTGAGTTTATGACAGAAATTGTACACAAAAAAAAGATAAAATTTAAACATTAAAAAAGAAACTTTGCTTGGTTTTCTGTCCTTAAGTACCAAAAAAAAAAAAAAGAAAAAAAAATAAAAGAAAATTTATATTTACAACAAATTATATGCCAAATATTAATATGTATCTTTGTATGTATGTATCTGTATAATAATAACATTATGCTGCTGTGTATGTGTATGTATGTATGTATGTATGTCAGTATGTATGTCTGACCGTATGTTTGTATATATGTATGTAGGTGTGTATGTGTGTATTAAGTACTTTTGAGTATGTGTGCTTGTTTCCAACATACATCATGTAAAAGACAAAAAAGCAGAGAACAACTTCACGTCTTTCATTGCTCACACACACACAGACACAGACACAGATACGCACGCACACAGGCAAACAAGCGAAGCGCAACACAAACAGCAAACATGTGTGCATATGTTTGAGTGTGTACGTATGTATGCATGTGTGTTTGTGTGTTTGTGTGCATGTGTGTTGCGTTTGTATTTGTTTGCCTATTTGTCTATGTTAATCCAACAAACTGAAGTGACTTTGCTCATTACTGAACGCTCCTTTCACTCATTCATCCCTTTTTGTTTTTGACTTTCGTTATTATATGTTTCGCATTACGCATCACGCATCTTTCTTTTACTTTCACTTCTTCCTCACCCTCACCCTCAGCATCAGCCTCATCCACAGCCCCATTTCTCATTTTGTGCGTTTCCATCATACAAATACAAATACAAATACTGTCGATGTTCCCTTTAGCATTATTGGCTTCATCATAACATAACATAACATAACATATTGTAATAATATTCGATGTGTGTATGTGTGTGTGTAATTTTGTGCAACTCAATCTAAATGTGTAACCAAATGTACATAACAATAATGTAAACATTTAAGTAAATTACATAATCGTATTTGTTTTATGTCATTTTTGTTTTTGCTCTTTTTCAAACTCATTCATTTATTTTCGCTTTTTGTTGTTTTTTTTTTCTTTTTTATTTGCTTTAATAAACCCCGTTTCATAACAAGAAACGTCACTGCAATCCGCTTTTTTATTTGCGCTTCTTCATCATGTTTTTCTGCCTTGGCCAATGAGACATGAACATGAATGAACGTGTCGAGCGAAAATGCCATGGCGCCTCTTTCGGTAATCAGAACAAAATTTCCGTGTGCAATAAAACTCTTTGGAACCGTTTGGATCACGCATACATGGCATTTTCCGAGTGCCAATTTCGTTTTGCTTTTTCTTTTTTTGTGCTAAACAAAAACGCTTTTCAACACTTTTGAGAAGCTTCAAACAAACATAAACAAATTAAACATAAAAAAAGTGAAGACCTCAAACTCTGTGCCAAATTTTATTCATTTTTTTTTTTTGTTTTCAAAGTCGTTTTGTGCATAAACTCCATAATAATTGTAATAATGTTATAACAAACACACACACACACACATACACACACACAAACACACACACACACACAAACACGTACACACACAGATACACACAGATACACAATATGTTCACCATTATGTTGTATTTAGCTGCACACGCACTAACAACACATCAACTCTGACATAGTCCAGCCACAACAACAACAATAACAACAACAACAGCAACAATAACAAAAACAACAACAACAACAGTTTTATAATAATTAACTTAAGCGGTAATGACGACAACAACAACAACAACAACAACAACGGCAACTATAACTATAACGAGAACAACAACAACAAAAACAACAAAAACAAAAACTCAACGAAAGACCAACAACAACAACAACAACAACAACTGCAACTATAACAAAAACAACAACAAAATGAAAGAGCAAATAAACAACGGTGAAAATATGAGAGAAATAACTAAAAACTAAAATGATGTAAGAGAAGAGCTTTTCTCATATGTGTGCGTGTGTCACTTTGCCACACACACACTCACACGTACACTCACGCACACGAACGTACGCACGCACGCACGCATTTAAGCAAGCACGCTGGCGGGCAGACAGGCAGATACTCACGCACGCACGCACGCACGCACGCGTGCTCAACGATTACCATTGTCATGGCGCCGTTCGCAAAAATGATGTAGTTGAATAAGTCAAGGCCAGAACAGAACAAAACAGTCATTCAATCAATCAGTCAGTCAGTCAGTCAGTCAATCAATCAGTCAATCAACTAATCACGTACTTTAAGCAACTTGAAGAAATACGAAAAACAACAGAAGCTTCAAACTCGTATTAAATATAATTTTCTTAAAAATGCCTTCTCTCTATCTCGCTCGCACGCACGCTCGCTCGCTCGCTCGCACGCGCCTCAAACGTACTCGACCAACAACAACAATAACTACAATTACAACGACAATAACACGTAACTTGTAACAATCTACAACAACAACAACAAAAATTAAATGTTATTAATTAAACGTCAACAATGGTCTTAAATTATAAAAACAATAATGATGATGATGATGATGATGATTATGATGATGGAACAAATTATAAAATTAATGTTAATGTCAAAAAAATGGTGTAAAAAAAATTATATTGTAACAAAAATATATATGCAATAATGCAATTCATCTGTACAAATATATATATATTTTTACGCATTACTGTATATGAAAACTTTATCAACAAACAAACACATTCACACGCACACACGCGCACGTGCATATGTATATAAATGACGCTCGTATAGAGAACTACCATGGCTCAAATACAGTGTTCCTAGTCGGTGTTCTAATGTCAGTTGTAGGGTTCGTTTTTATAACATTCACCTTTATGGCATTGTGCTACAGGTCAGTTGTAGTACATAGAAACTTCTCCCTGTGTCTGAGGTTAGTTGAAAAGCAGTAATCAATCAAAGAAGTCATCAAAATACATCAAACAAACAAACAACAACAACATTAACAAAATCCAAAAATCACCAAAAACCACAAAACAAACCCAAGAAAAACCCACCGTAATTCCCAATAACAATCGATCTTTCTTTCGATCTATCAATCGGTCGATCTATTTATCATCCTCAAAAACCAAGTAACCAAGAAGTTAAATTCAAATAGACACGCCAAACCTCTCCCGCTTTCCAACCAGAATAAACCCCTCTCGACCAAATGCACGCAATGCAAGTCCCGAATCCTGAATCCCAAATGCCAAACCGAAAAACAAACCCAAAATCAAACGTGTAGTTATATAAACATATATCACATGTATATATCTAAATATATATATGATTCTGTAACTTGTACATTTTCGTTTTCTCTAACATTTATTTATTTTTTTACATTTTTTCAAAGAAGAAAGAATTAAAATCAAAACAAAAAAGATACTTCTTCTTCTCTCTTTTTTTTTAATTTTTGTTTTAGCTTTTAATTTTTTTTTTTTTAATTTTCTTTTATGTTTTGTGTAAATTTTGAAATTCAAATCTAAATGGCGAATCTTTTTGCACTTTGTCAAATCCCATTGCACTCTCAAAACTCCACGCCACTCAGCCAAAAACCCCCACCCCACCTTACCCCCCCAAACTCCCAACCACACAGCCACCCAAAAAACTAACAACTAGCTTAAGTAGTTTTAAAACACTTACTCCACTACTCTCGTTCTCTCTCTATCTATATATATCTATCTCTCTCTATCGCTCTCTTGCTTTCCGTGTGTATTAGACTTAGTTAGTTTATACATTTCATTATCATACCAAACACACACACTTACACACACACACACACAAACACGTTCATATACGCACGCAAGCAAGCAAGCACGCACACTGACACCGAACCAACTCGAACCAACTCGAACCAAGTCGAACCTAATCAAACCAATTCAAATACAATCAAACATTTTTTTGTTTTTTTTGTCTTAATCGAACCAAATCAAGTCGTATCCGTAGCCGAACCTCTTTTCATGCAATTTCATTTCATTGAAAACTGAAAACAGATGAAGTTAAAAGAAAATGCGTAGTCAGACACAAAGCGAAGACACACAAATATAAATAAATATATATTAACTTATATGTATATATGTATATGTTCGATACATACATATATGCCCAAAGAACTCACTAAGTAAAGATAAAAGACCCTTGACCCTCGATAAAAAAAAAAACAAAAAAAATATAACAAACAAAAACATATATCTGCAAAAGCGAACAAACTTGAACAACCGAATTAGCTTTGAAACTAGTTGAGCAAATTTGCGCTATGGTGGTGCTTTCTGCAGAGCAAATAATTCAAATAAATCAAGTCGAACGCATTTCATTTATTTACTAACATATTACGGCGATAACACGCACACATGGGCATTTTGCAATTTGCGCATGTGTGTGTGTCTATTATCGTATGTGCATATGCAATCGCAAATACACACACACACACACACACACACACACAAATATTCATTTTGAATTCAAAAGGTGTACAAGAACAAGAACAACAATAACAATAACAATAATAACAACAAGAAACTTGTCACAAATGCGACAACAGCAAAATCGAAGCGTATCGAATTTGGCGTTGTTGCCAATACACACACACAGATACACACACATACAGATACGCACAGATGCGTCTCTCTCTGCCTTTCATCAACTCACAAATCATAATTTGGCAACAACAAAATAAATGACAAACACAAAATTCAAATTAACAACAAAAACGCAAATACAAATCAAACAAGCGAGAAAAAATTACGTTACTCCTCCCTCTTTTGCATCCCAAAATTAAAACAAAACAAACCAAAACAAAAAAAAACAAAAATACTTACATTTCTTTGATGTTTTTGGTCGTTGTAAAAATTGTTTTTATGAATTTCTAAATTGTACATTTTTTTCTGGTTTCCTTTTAACGCAAACTGTGCGAACGCATTTTTATATATTTATTGGCATTTTTGAAAACGCGTAATATTTTAATCAAACTACACCATAAAATCTATGGCATATCTTATTTTCATGCGATATTTTCAATTTTCAATGATTATTTTTAAAACGAAAAAATAATCAAAACCGGTAAAATATTCTATGTTTTTAATGACACTTTTTAGATAAAGTAAAGAAGAGCAGACATAAGGGCGCGGATGTCCGATTGCTCGGAGACATAGGGAAAAATATTGAGAATTCGTAGAAAGAAGTAATTGCATAGTTTTGTGGGCTTATATTAACAAGCAAAGAAGTTTTTCTAACAAGAAACCCTTTCTTTGACCGATCGTTCCTGTGGGCAATTACTGTCGGACAGTTTGCATTGAAACAGTCAGACTGACTGAATAAGTCCGTCCTATTATATGTAAACATCATCTGTTAGACTGACTCAAAACCTTGAGAATATCTTTGAAAGACTGTAACGTAACTAAAATGCTTCTAACGTGACTTCTTGCAAAGACTCAATAGATTTGTGATAACGACTGTGATAATTAAGTGTATTTAATAAAAATAAACAATATAAAACCGTCTAATTTTTCTTTTAAGAACAATCGTTATAATAAAAACCTTTTTATATAATAATCTACCGGAAAAAATATATTCTGAAATTAACCATTTTTTATAAACAACTTCGAAGTGTCTTAAACATATATGAAAACATCGAAATTCACAGACTAAGATTCAATCTACTTCTGGTCTAATTGTACTCAAATCCTTGATCCAATAAATGCAACGATCAATATCCGGGGAGTACAGCAGGTAAGGTAAGCTTCCCCTTTCAACGCTTCCTTATATGTTTTCCCGGGATATTCCCCGAAAATGACACTTCTTATCACTAATAAAAATTTCACCACAAGAATAAAAGGACCCTCGATGAGTCAAAGTCAAAGATTTTTTTATACTGACGAAAAAAATAAAAACTTCCGGCAAATAACGAGACTAAGTGTTAGAATAAGAGTCTTCTTGTGAACTTTGAACCATTTTTGTTTGAAGATTTATTATGTTTATTATTACTAATGCCTTCTAGTACCTTATTTTGTATTTGCAAGTATTAAAAACAAGGAATTTTTATCTATGGACTTTTTCAAATTTTTAACACAAAAAAATACATATTTTTTTATTGAAAATTGATTGTCGATAAACATTAAGAATGCGTTCGGACGGTTAAAATTCGTTTAAATGTCTTGTAAAAAAACAACAACTAATTAGTGTTGTTTCTGTATGCATAAATTAATTTCATTTTTTGCTTGAAAAACAAATTCTAAGAAAAAAAAAAAAAAAAACTTTGGCAATATTTTCAAAAATTGTAAATCTTTATCATTTGCTATTTTTTATTTGTTTTTTTGAGTTTTTGAAAAACAAAAATTGCGCATCTTCTAAGTTCGTTTTTATACATAATTCTTTGTAAATTTATTAATTTTGGATTTATGTGAATTTGAACAAAGGCACCTCTTATTCTTCTTCTTCTAAATACTACTAATGTTTTTTTATTGCTAACTAAAACTATTCGTATTCGTGTCCACACAAAAACAAATATTTGTTTTATTGTTTTTCTTTAATTTTGAAAAACTTAACAAAAAAAACAAAATCTTAAATTTGTATGACTTAGAAAAATTTTATTAATTGACAATTTTTCATACTAAACTTTCGTTTCCCAAAACCAACCAAAATCAAATCAATCAATCAATCGAATATCTCAATCAACAATCAACAACAAATTCGAAATCTACATTGTTCAACATCAATCAATCGAACAATCCCAACATGAATTAAAACTATATATATATATATATATTTATATACATATATATATAAATATTCCACCAACCACATAAAAAAAACAAAAAATGTTAATACATATATATTCAAATATATATATGTATGTATACATAATGAAAACCACAAAAAAATATAAAATGAAATAAAACAATACAAAACAAAACCAAAAAAAAATCAAATCTTTATAAAAAATATAACAACAAAAATTTATAACCTTATAAACAAATTATGCATTAAACTATAAAATGAAAATAAACTATAAAATACCAAAACCGTAACCAACCCCAAACCAAACGACACGACACGTACCCAACCGTTGGACAACCGCACAACCGATCTGATCGCGTACGATCCGATATGATCTGTATGAAAATCGAATTGATCCGGTCTGTTTCGAAACACAACAACAACAACACACGATCCACAGACGTAAGACAACCACGTTGAAATACGATCCGCCCTACTCAAAGAAACCGATCGCCAAGGGTTATGGCGGCGCAGCGACAGCACCGAATCATCATTCAGTCGAGGAAGTTTCATTGGATGGTTCCAGCAAGCTTGTCTATGCTAATCAAGCTGGTTTCAGGTGAGCTCAAAACGCATTCGCGCATCCCCTTCAAGCATTAATAAGCCACTTCATTTTGTTTGCCATTTTTCAGAGACAAAAGTGTACATGGTCGTCGCTATACGACTGGCGGTGAGGATGAGCAATCGCACGCAGGTTACTATAAAATATATCCAATCAATGTTAGCGGTGTAGGCTTTTTTCTTTTAAGCGCACTTAAACGCACAAGCAAATTACATTTGCAACAGTCGCACCCACACATACACAACACACACTCGCACACTCGCACACTCGTACACACACACAACATCCACTAAAAATTAGTATGCAGACTACTTGTTGACGTTCATCGCTCCCACAATTCCCATTTGTGTGTTACTCGTACTCGTACTTGTACTCGTATTCGTTTTTTCTTATGTGTACGCATGGCTCTCTAAACTATAATACAAACAGACACAAGTGCACACACAAAAACACACGCACACAGACACGCATTCATACATACATATAAATGTATACATAACCACAGTTATTCAGCTTTGTAGTGCATTCGGAAACTATTATATGAAAATAAGAGGATTTAACATTTAAATTACAACAAGAAGGAGACACACACGCACATCCACACGCACGCACACGCACGTACATACACACTGAATCCCACAGAGATTATCAAACAATGTTTTATGTCTGTATGCACTATTATGTCATCTTTTAATCATGTTCAGCACTTGTTTAGTGCATCATTTCATGCTCATCTTATTGCATTTGAATTGCCGTCATTTCTGCCCCGAAAAAAACAATTTTATTTACTCGAACATTCTAAATTAGACGCAAACGCCGAATTAGTTTAAAATGTTTAGAAACATGGCTTCAATAGAAACTCGTTATTTCGTTCGTTCAATGTGTTATTTCTTAAAAACAAAAAAAGAAAAACTTATTACATCAATCCAGAAAACCGGACTTTGCCGAAAATTCGATTCTCTTCACACAGGATTTTTTTTGTATTTTTCTTTTTCCTTCATTTAATGACCTTTTTTATAATGAAGTTATTACAATTGGGAGATAAATGCTTCAAATGGAGCCATGGGTACTTATTTGCATAATTGCACAAAGTAAAATCTTTTCAGCAATGTACAGAGTGCAGACCTTTAGGAAACGTTGAATGACTTTTTGAATGCTTAAAAAATCAAAAAAAAAAAATTCGAGCTTTCCTCGGACTTATAGAATCAGACATGAGCCCTTTTTGGAAGAATTATTGTTGGCATTAACGTTTCATTGATTAGTTAGAGGAGCAACAGAAGACGACAAATGAAATGAGCAGTAAAGGAAAGAGATTATACGAATAATACTTCAGTTATACCAAAATCAGTTTCGTATATAAATGAATCGAAGCCAAACAGACAGACATACAGACAGGCAGACAGGAGCAATGAACGTCAATTGAGAACCGCACGGCAAAAGCACTCTGCACTCAATTCTCAAGTCATCACTCTCTCTCTCTCTCTCTCTTTCTCTCTATTACTCTTTGATATCTGTAACTGTATGTCTCAAAATCTGTCTCAAGCACAGTCAGCACGCCGCACTAACTATTTTCATTATGCGTTACGTTTGACTCACGTTGTATTCTTTTTTGTGTATTTTCCCTCAAAACAAAAACCAAAAATATATATTTATTAAAAACTGAAAAACTGATTGTCAAATCATAATGAACGACAAATGAACGACTACAACAACAACGACAACAGAAAAGGGCATACTAAAGAAGCACGGCTACGGCTTGGTGCACGGTGAGCAGCTGAAGGATAAATGGGGCGAAGACAGCCAATCGGACAACCTTGAACTAATCACCACACAGGACGGACTCGCATCGTCAAGTGGCGCTGCTGCCTCGGAAGTCGAGCGGACATTAAAATCGCTGAACGGCTATCATGAAGATATACTGGAAGCGCTACGCAATGCGGCCTCACATCGCGGCACCGGCACCGGCAACACGCCCGTTGGCAGTGGCAGCCTCAGCGAAGAGATGTTACGCAAAACGCTGCAGGACTGCACTACGGCACAGTTGAGCTATGTCTCTGAACCGTATAAGCGCGCCAGTGGCTCCAAGTCCAGTTCGCGTGAGAATATATGCGACGGTAGTGGTGCACCGCATGCTATGCTGCTCGATGCCGGCGCTGGCAGCATGGGTGGTCCAGCAGGGATGCCCGGTATCGGTGGTGTTGGCAGCATTGGCGGCATGGGTGGTGGCATTGGTGGTGGCACACTTGGCCATGGCAGCGCTTTGCTGCATCACCATCGTTCGCAGCATCAGCTGCATCAGCCGATGGCAATGCAACAGCCGCCGCCCCAAGACGAGGACGATGCACCGTCCACAGGGCCATTGCGTATACGAAATCTTGAAGACCTCATACGACAGCTGGAGCATCATTCGTCGCGGCACATGAGCCCCAGTGGCTCTGAGGATATTCGCATGTCCGAGACGGAGGCAGATCGTCACTATAGATTAGATAGTTCCGCCGCTTGTAGTGAGTCCTCGCAAGGGTTAGTGCCGCTCAAATCGTTTCCTATTTGAATTATTTATTCTATATTCTTTTTTTCTTTCTTTCGGAATTTTTTTTTTTTTTGTTTTTCTTTGTTTTTTTTGTTTTTGCTCGTCTTGCATTCTACCTTTTCAATATGTTATAATACATAATATATGAAGACCAAGGTTTAATGGTGCCTATTTGAAGCTGCCCGCTTAACGGAATAAAGAAAAGTCAGTAAAAACACACAAAAAAGGTTGAAACAGTTCAATCCATCAAGTCTATATAAGTTTTACTTTTGCTGCTTCTTAATATTTTAAACTCTGTATTAAATGTTCAAGCTACAGTAGAGCCAAACGCTTCTCGTTTTAGTATGGCTTCCTAGTTCATGTTATTTATTCTAACTAAGTTAAAACAAAAAGCCAAAAATATTATAAATTATACTAAAAACAAAAAAAAAACATCTTCGGCTTTGCCGAAGTTTTTCTACTCTTAACGCACTATTTTTAAAATACACTTCTTCATATCAGTCTTCAATATTGTCGTTCGGTATGAGCTATCACATATTCTCTATCTATAAAGTGGATGTCAGGCACATTTTTTGATTGAGACTTTAATATTGAAAACAAACCTTGAATTTTAGAAGGTTTGGTGAATCAAGGGTTAAGTTTCGTCATTAAGCACATAGGACTTGAAATATTTGAAGGTCTCAGCACACAATGGGACAGCTAAATTTTTGAAAACATTATCTTTAACTTCTTCATTTTTTTACCAGTTCCAGTGGTTCGATCATGTCTGTTCCGGAAAATGATTCAAAAGATATTAAAATTAATTTACATGAACAATCAATAAACAGATTGACCGACGGATATTGCAAACTTGTCGGACTTGTCGAAAATAAGTCATTCACTGCGTAAAGAGTAAAAAAAAGAATTACAATTATTTATTATAAAAAAAAAATGATTATAATTGAATTTTAATTGAACCAAACTAAATTTAAAGCATCCAAACCGTTCGTTCGTTCGATCGTTCATTTTACTGCTCCCGCAAGCCAGAAAAATATAATTACCCAAATAAGTAATCAAACTATCTAATCGTATCGTTCGTATGCGTATGTATTTAAATCTTGATGTTTCAAAACCAAAAAAAACACAAAAATATGGTAACTGCTTTTACTTGTACAACATATAATCGATTATCTAATTGTACTGTACTTAACCGTACCATTATTTATCTTAACTTAAATTAAATTAACATAAAGTATGAAATTCGTTAAAATCCACCGACATTACCCGGTGCTTATTACCGATCCGTATACTGATCATACAACAATGCCAACTTTAGCTCAGCGCGCCGCTAAGCCTTTTCCATCTCCCAAACTCAACTCACAAAAAGTTGTTTTTAAATATTTCTTGCAGGCTTCAGGCTGGAATATCTTGTGTGATAAAGGTTGGTTTCGTAGCAAAACAAAAAAAAATTAAAAATTATATAAAGGCCACAAAAACGTTCCGAACGATGGAAAAGACAAAAGATAAAAAAAATTACGAATTATATACTTGACACTAAGGCAAAGATACAAAAGCGTCCGTCAAATGGATACCGAAAATAGGCACCTAAAATCGCCTTATTTTCTTCTTCATTTTTGGTTTTTTTTTTTTGCTGCTGCATTTGAGCGCATTGAAAAATTGAAATTAACCAACCATTTTGAACTGTCTTTTTTCACTTTTAACACTTCTTTATTGCTTGGCATTTAACTGCTCGTCTGGCTCGACCGACCGCTCGCTCGCTCGCTTGTTCGATCATTTGCTTGCGCACGTTAACAGCTCGAATCAGCAATTAGCACAATCACAGAAAACAGCAACAATACATCCGTCTTACAGCAGCCGTTGCCGGCCCCGCTCCGACGAGGAGTCACGCTTCGCTTATGGCCGCTACAGACAGCCGACGGCCGCTGGCCGACACACCACGCATCAATCGCACTCTCCGCACGCATTTGGTCATCATACACACCATTCTCATGCTCACGGCCATGCCACGCACGGTCCGCACTCGTCGCACCATTCGTCGCATACGCACCTTCATCAGGATGACGAAGGCATTTACGAGAGTGCTGATCATCATGATCCACGATCTGTGGTCGATGCGCGTACCCTGGATCCGCAGGAGACGCCCGACAGTGAGAGGTAAGTGTTCTGTCTGTCGATAGTGATAGTGGCAGCGGCATCAGCTACAACAACAATAACAACAAAAGTTGCGCAGTGGTGAAGGCGTCGACAATGGCGATGGATGACAATAACATTAATCATAAAATGATAATGGTACTGATAATGATAATGATAATGCCAATGAGAATTAAAACGTTAACGTTAACAGCAGAATCAGCCATCTTGCTAACACGGCTGTCTGCTTGTCTGTATGCCTGCTTGCCAATCATCCTTTCGCCCGCTCGTTCCCTAAGCCACTCGCACTATCAGTTTCGTACGTCCCTTCGCTCTTCTGTTAACTTCCCTCTTTCCCATTACATTTTTGTTATGTTGTGTGGGCGCACGAAAGCAAAGTTGAACACGACCAAATACTCTCTTTCTCTCTCACACTTCTGTTCAGCTATGATTACGTGCGTACGCCATTTTTATTTACAATTTATCAGGTTCATCTTTCCATCTATCGATCTCTTAATCAATCTCACAACAACATTTATCGATTATGTTACTCAGCTGTACTTTTTCAACTTGTTTCTCGATCATTCTCGTTCGTTTTGTTTTTATTTGCGTATCTTCTTAATCTTCTGTTCCGATCTCTGTTTCGCTTCCATTTCATTCTTTTTGACAATTATATTCGATTTTTTTTTATTTGGTATTGGTATTGGTTTTTGTTTTATTCCGTTTTGGCTCCCCACTTGATTTGTTATTCCGTGTATCGTTGTTCCTGTTATGATTATTATTTTCTAGTGATGACTTTATTCAAGCTCAACAACAGTTAGCCCGGTGGGCGAGTGAGGATGTGGTATCCGTCGTGGTATTGGAACAACCGCAATCCGGCACAATGTCGGATTCCCAACAATCCAGCGGCGTCGGACCAATGTCGGGGGCTACAACGAGTACCGTTATCCACCACCCGCATCCGCACCAGCACCACGGCGATCATCAATCCTCTGCAGCGTCAGCGGCGGCGGCGGCATCAGCAGCAGCCAACAACACATCTATAATGGGTTTGGGAGTCGTGCCAAATGGTATAAGTGTAAGTCAGAGGGACTATTACCCCTCGCCACCCTCAACGGAGACGGAAAGCAGTGGAAGTGTTATCCAACCGCCTACGCGCAATCGCATACCCATGCAGCAAGACACAAGCCAGCAACAGTTGCAACTGCATCAGCTTCAATTGCATCAGCAGCAGCAACAGCATCAACATCAGCAGCAACTCCAGCAGCAATCCGGCGATACCAGCAGCAGCAACAACAGTCAATCCGGACAAATAATGGAGAATGGCTGCTACCCTGAGTATAAACACTGATAGTGCACCAACTACCAACAGCTCTTGCTATATACACAACAACAACAACAACATCAACAACAACAACTGCAGCAACCGCAGCCACAACGGCAGCAACAACAAACCCAGTATTAACGCAACATTAAACATCATGCACAAGCAAGTTCGTTTGCACATGCTTGCAACATGTTGCATTGAAATTAGTCAATACACTATAAGACAGTAAAATTGCTGCAATGTCAACACATCAACCGATCCCCAATGTGATTTTATACAATTTAGACATATTAGGAACATCGTTAAAGCGAATACGAATACGAATGCAAAGAAAAAGACAAAGACAAAGATTATTATGATGTATGTATATAGTAATCAAAGTAGTTAATGAATGTATAAGAACGAGTATGAAAAGAGTTAGATAGATAAACAAACAGGTACTCCATACAAGAAAGATCTAGACTTTATGCTAACTCGACCGATCGATTTAAATCAATAAAATCGCTCAGTTTCACATTTATGCCAGCATAGAAACAAAGCTCAGCAACTGTCTTAGTGCTTAGAACTAAAAACGTTAATATGTATGTATATCCAGTGAAAACACTGTAATACTGTAATATGAAGTTATACGAAAAAGGCGCGAAATTAAAATGACATGGTCTCGTAACTAAGCTAAAGATCTTTTAAACACACACTATTGCTCAGTGAAGAAAATAAAAAGTAAATACTTATAGGATTAAAATAAGAAAAACATAATCGTCTAGAGTCGATAAGGAGAAGTGAAAGAAAAGATAAAGAGCGAGAGAGAGAAAGAGAGGGGTGTATGCAAGAACAGTTAGAACATTTAAAGTTAGGGCGTTGCCATCTGCGCCAAACAAAAAGAGATGGCAAATTGTTTTTTTTTTTCTACGAAAATATACCCATACCATTAATGTAATAACCAATGACGAAGTTAGCAAGAATTTTTTTTAATAAATTAAATATTTAATGATAGTAGGTTATAATAAAAATTCAATGTTGAAAGAAGTCAAATGAATATGAAGCAGATACGATAATTAACGAAAGTATGTGAAAAGTTGATGGCTATAATGATAAGTAATTATGTATAATCAAACTTTATAAGTATTTGTATAAGAGAAAAACAACCCATTAATCGGCTAAGATAAACAGTTAACGTTAGTTTTCGCCTAACCGTAAACCGTGTTTAGCCAAGTAATTTAGATACATTGAAATTAGTTGAATAGTCATGGCAATGCCAAGCTGCCAAGAAACATGTGCTGCCAGAAAGATGCGTGCGGTTTTAAGAAATCAAATCAGAGCGAGAGAGCAAATACGTGAACGATCGCGAGACTTTCGGTGGTCTTGGTCCTTGAAATGAAACAAATACAAACTGGCAAGCACGCAATTCCCATGATATGAAACCAATAGAAACTCTCACAGACACAAACACACGCGTAAGCACGCACACACAACAGCATAAACAGACAAACAAGCATACATATATGTTTATATATATATACCATATAAATGATTGTACACCGCACGTGTAAATACAAAGCAATTAATATAAGCAGTGTTTTTTTTTACCACTACTGTTATTACAGTTGTAACCAAACAAAAAAATAAAATAAAAAACGCATTGGGTAACTCCACGAAGTCGCTGACAGTAACTGCGGCACGGTGTAATTTTTTTGTAAATTGTATGTAAATTACGGAAAAAAACATAGGACAAAAACAAAAAGATACAAAATAACTTGTAAGCGTTAAGTCGAATTTGTGCAGTTTTTTGACTGCGTTTGTCTTTTAGTTTTCAGTGCTAATCATTCTTTTCTTTCTTTAAAGTTTAAACTTATTGTTTATTTCTTTTTCTTCTTCTTTTTTTATATTTTATTGCAGTGTCAAGATGCCACAAAGCGATTTGCAAGCAACGACATTATTTTATTGTTAGAAAACGCTCTGAAAAATTTGAAAAATGGTGCTGTTCTCAAAAGCGTTTTGTTTTTATTTTAAATTTTGTTTAAATGTTTATTAAAAAAATTATTATTTTTAATATTGTTATACACCTAAATATATATTTTTTTTTATTATTTATTTTATTATAAAAATAAAAAAAAACAAAGATACTTGTAAATAAATTCGTTAAATTTGAAAAAAAAAAAATAATAAATGTAAAAACAAATAAAAATGAAGTGATTTTGTTTGTAATTCATGTATTTATGTAATGTTGACAGAGCAGAAAACAGGATTAATTATAAAGAATTTGTATGTAAACAAAACTTAGGTTAATGTTCATAAAGTAACAGTGCAGCAGTTAAAGAAGAAGAAGATACTAAAAACAAAAAACAACTAGAATAAAATTAAAATTTTATACTAAACAAAGGAAAAAAAGACGAAAAAGAAGAAGAAGACATGACAAGTGTGGTTAATTAAAAACTAAAAACAATTCAGAGACATTAAAAAAAAAGATAGGCTAAAAATTATGAAAATTTAAACAGAAAAAAAATTCAAACATTCAAAACAAATTTTATATAGTTAAAAACCAAAGAAAAAAAAAATAAAAAAAAAAACAAAAAAACAGTTGAAAAAAAAGAATTATAAAAAATGTCAATTTAAAAAGAGAAAAAACAACAACAAATTAAAAATCACAATTTTTAGGAATTTTTTGTGTGCATCAGAAGTGTTCAGACAAGACATACACTACTACAAACACACACACACACATACGAACATGCCAACAGCGTTATACGTGACAAATGGCGTAATGTTAAAACTGAAAAAAAAATACAAAAACAAATTGAGAACAAATAAGAAAACTTGCACAACTCTAACATATTTTTGTGCAAATTTGTAAATGTAATAAGAATTTTTTTAGAAACAACAAAAAAAAATAAATGAATATTTTAAAAAAATAAAAAAAAAAACAACAAATATTTTTGTGCGTTGTAAATTTTGTATGTCAATATTATTTAATTAAATTAAGCGATTATAAAAACAAAAAGAAAAAACATAAAACAAAATAAATTTAAGCGAAATGTTAAAGTTGCACACAGACACACACACACAAAAGATACTGGAAAACAAAAACAATTTACTGAGAAAAAAACAAACTTAAAAAAAATTATTTAAAAGTGTATCATGCTATAAATAATACACACACACACACACAGAGACACCTATAAACATAAAATTATAATAAATTGTATGAAAATTACAAAGGGAAATTAAGCGAATTTTTCCACATGAAAAAAAAATGATTGCAAAAATCAGACGAAAAAGAATTTATTAAAAAATTAGTTAAAGAAAATAAAAAAAAAGAAATAAAACTATGAAAATTGAATAACTAAAACACACACACACAAATAGACATGCGAACCATAAAGCAGAAAGAGAAACAAAGATAATAGAAAAACAACAAGAGGCAAATGAGTGTACAATAGATCATTAAACATTAACGACTTGAATAATTTAAGCTTTTTTTTATTACAACATAAAAAATATAGCAAAAACATGAAACAAGTAAAAAAAACAACTTGACAGAAAGCAAAAGTTTAGAAAAAATAATCAACACATTTCAACACACACACACAGAGAGAAAATGTTTATAAAAAATTAAAAGTAAAATAGATCAGAAAAGTTAAACAAATATATATATACATAAATGAACTTAAAATATATTGCAAACTGAAATCAAAAACCAGTAAGGGAGCTATTTTTGGCTATGCCGAAACTTATATACTCTTGCAAACGTTTTCACAATTATTCTTATTAGAAAATCCTTTTTTAATTTTCCAATAAGAATCATATACGTAACCACACACATTTTCTAACTGGGCTTAAAGAAGGCAATGTAGTCAAACTTCACTACATTTTTCAATCTTGTATCTCGTCTGTTTACAGAGAAGTCCCATTTTTAAGTTTTTCGCTGCATGGGCGGTACCACGCCCTTATGTCCGTTTTGTATAAAACTTTGGATTATAGTTAAGCTAATTTTCTTCGTTTACATTTTTTTTGCTAACTTCAAAACTCTGGGTGGAAATCGCATTGAAACAGACAGACAGACGGACATGGCTATATGAACTCGTCTCGTCGACCTGATTAAGAATATATATACTTTATATAGTCGGAGATGTCTCCTTCTCTGAGTTGCAAACTTCATGACAAAGTTAATATACTCTTTTTGCAAGAGTATAAAAAGGAACGCGGAAGCAGAAAAAGAAACCAAAATATGAAATCAAAACATTATTGTGAATCAAATTGGTTCAACATTCATGATATATGTATGTGTGCGCATTAAGATAATTACACTTTAAATAATGAATAACAAAAAAACTAAACTTAAGCAATTAGGATAAAAACACACAAAAAACCTTAGAAAAAACATAGAAATTTAAAGAACACCCGAGAAAAAAACAATTTCACTCTTAAATACAAAAAAAAGAAACAGAAGCAGAGAACAATAGTGTATACCAAAAACAACAAAATCCAAACCATCATATAAAATGGGCACACGGTGAAATAATCTCAAACATACACACACATATGTACGTATTGGATGTTTGCATGAATACATTGGCTTCATGCTCCACAGTACTGTAAAGTACTACTTTACATTACACTCATACAAACCAAAGAGAATATTAATTATTAGTTTTGAATGCATTCATGCAGTCCTCTAGTACATACTTGTATATACAGTCGGACTTCAAGAATCTTGACATTCGATAGTACACATCTGCCAGGAAGTCGGACGGACACTTATATATATACATATATATCAGAAGTTTGTAAACTAAATTAATTGTTGTTATATAACTCGAGGGAAATTCGGACCCGTCAGAATTCGGAATGAGTCGTCAGAATTTTTGAAGTTCCACTATATGTACACAAAGACATATAGTATACAGTTAGTGTGCTTATAACTGTAGTAGTGAAAAGTTTTCGTGTATAAATCAAAACTAAAATGAAATTTCAAAGTCAAAAGCAAAACACAAATAAACAAATGGCAAACTAATAATAAAAACCATAAATTTAAAAAGAATCAATAAAAAAAAACTCAAATTTCACACGCACTTTTTTTAACAAAGAATAAAAAAGAAAGAAAAATAAGAGAAAAACAAACAGAAAGAAAGAAAGAGAGGGAAGGAAGGAACGTTTTGCAAGATGTTGCTACAAATTCTTAAGTGCATGAATGTCTTCTCCTAAAATTACATAACTAATTCTTTTAGCTAATAAGATGACTACACATTTTTGGGTAGTAAATAGATGATTGAGACGACATATACATACATACATTTATACATTTGTAAATGTATATATATATTTATATTTGTATCTAGTTATATACACTTATACACGAATATTGGTTTGTTTGTTCTTATTGTTTTTCTTTTTTTTCGCTTTTTTTTCTTTGTAATGAAAACGGAAATGAGCATTTGCGCTGCTGATTGCTTTAAATGGTATCGAAATCATTTCTCGCCCAACAGAAAAGTCAAAGCTTTTATAGATATCAAGGAGAGCTAAAAGATTTAACAAGATGACATCAATTTGAAAAAAAAACAGACATTGAACATAAAAGTTATAATTTTTATAACGAAAAATATGCATTCAAATATCATTAACATTTGTCTTAAGGCAACGATGCTTCTTGACTTGACATTTGGCCTACAATTGACACAAAGTTTCAAAATTATGATAACATTTTCAGTTGCTTAGCTAAAAATGTACATACCTATTTATACTTGTACTTCCTAGAACGAGTTCAATTGTTCAATGCCAATGTCTTCATGTTTTTATAGAAATATTTCGTACGACTGGAATAAAAGTGTGAAGAGTGTTGCATACTTTTTGGTGTCTGCTGAATTCTCATTTACATCAAGAACACAAAAATGTAAAGAATGCCACATGCCTTTACTGCTGGGCATTATTAGGAAAAAAAATCAAACAGAAACTGCCAATTTCTTAAGCAAAAATGAGCATTTCGACGTAAAAATTTACATTAATTATTCACGGCAACAACAATCAGCAATTCTAAGAAAATGACAAAGCGTTTGCACTTCCGCAATTTTCATGGTTCCATAGGCAGACATCGAAATGGCGAAATGATCAAGACGATTTCATTACAAAGGTACAAGAATTATAACGAACAGAGATTGACACGTTGAAAAAGCTAATTCAAAATTAATGGTAAATAAAAGTGAAGAAATTTTATGTAAATACGCACGTAACACTCAACTCCATGATTAGTTTAAAGGAAATGAGAAAATACGAAAACAAAAAACTTTTGTAAGAAAAGAACACACACACTCACTAAATTAAGTTTTTTTGTCATTGTTGTTATTTCAGCACTAAGCACTTGCACCAAAACAAAACAAAAAACAAAAAGAATCAAGATGAAAAAACTGAAAAAGAAAAGAGAATTCGAAATGAAAAAGCAACAGAATTGGCAAACATGTATTGACGAATGATAAGAAATGAAATGAAAACTGTTTTTTGTAGACAAGTTAAGAGCAAATTCAAAGACAACACACACACACACACACACTCATGGAAACAAAAATACTTACAACAAAATAGAAGCAAATGAAAGCTTCAAATTGCAAATGTTCGAAAATAAATTCGAAAAAAAAAACAAAAAAAAAGATGAAAAGACAAAAAGCAAAACAAAAAAAAACACACTTAAAACGCAAATACAAATGCACAAACACAAAAAATAAAATAGAAAAAAAAAAACAAAAACAAAAGAATTCTTTTGAAACAATTTCTAAAGAACTGTTAACTGTTGTGACTTTACTTATATAAATCAAACAAAAATAATTAAATAAAATAAAATTATGAAAAAAAATTAAAAAAAAAACGAATAAATGAAATAGCATTAAATGAAGTAAAAAAAAATTAATTTTAAGCACAAATTGGATTTACATAAATAACTAATTTTAGAAAAAGTAAAATAAATATTTAATAATAAAGAAATGGAAAAAGAGAAAAAACCAAATAAGAAGCGAAATAAACTACAAGAATTACAATAACGAATGACATGTAGATGCCGTTAAGATAATGAAAAATATGAGGAAGATGATGCAAGAGCAGAAACCTCACAGAAGTTAATGAGTTGGTGAAGAGGAAGGAAGGGTCAAATCGGCCGAAACCGCAAACAAAGCGAAAAATGCAAAGTGAGCAAACAAAATGAATTTGAAACAGCAAAAGAAAAAAACAAAAAAACATTTTTAAATAAAAACCAACTTTTTGACTTTTTTTTTGCATTTCAAAAACGGGTGATTTGAACTTGGGACAGGGAACCTACGTCTAGGGGGGCGCTTGCTGTATGCAAGCAAGCTGACGAAAAACATGTTCAAAATCAACATCGCTAGAAATATCATTCATCACAATAAGAAAGTGCGAAAAATCACTTTTGAATAATTATCGTTTATAAACATAAGCAAAATGTCATCTTCGAAAAACAAAAAACATATGTCCAAAAGTCATGTTCAAAAATTAAAATCATCTTTAAATAGATCATGATATTAACCTTTTAAAATAAAATCATAACAAAGGCTCCGTAGCAGAATTATTTTTCACAAAAGTCATGTTCGAACATTTTTTCCAATACAAAATTCACAACGACATGTCCAAAAATAGAAGCCGAAATGGAAAAATGCTATCTCTGTAGACCATGATTGAAAAGTTCATGAGTTGAGTAAATCATTTTCGAAAAAATCATATTGAAAAACAACAATTCGTGTTCGGAAACGTGAAGTTCAGTATACTTTATGAATGTTTGTTACCTTTCGAACTTGACATCAAATTAACTTTCATCACAGTTTCATCTTTATGATACTTAGACATGAGTGGCATGAAACGCTTGTCAGACGTTGGAATTAAAAATTTAATACTTTTTAAGCAAAAACATTTGCGACAAAATCAACAAACAAAAAAACACAACTAAATCATAAGTAACAAAACCAAGCAACTTTTTTAAACACTTTCGAAATGAATCATTTTCGTAGAAGATTTTTAAGCAAAAAAATAGTAAGACCTCAGACACAGAATTTGCTCTCCGCTGTAGTTGAAAATATTCAATAAATTTGTTTTCAATTGTTTTCCAATGTTTAATGTTTATCTAAAAGTTTTGTTTTTTTCATTTTATTTTCAGATATTATCGCTAACTGAACAAAATAGATTAAATAACGCAATAAAAAATCCCGATAACCTTAAACAAGTTCAATCAACCACAAGAAGAAATAATCAAAAAAAAAAATGACTTTAGAATTTATATTATACATTTTTGAATAATATTATATTTTTTTTTTTTAATTTGTTTTTTTTTTTTTGTTTCTTTTCTCTCCTTAAATGATAATACATTTTATATGCTTTCTAACAAAATACAAAAGAAAAAAAAAATAAAAGTCATAAGTTTTTTTTAACCGTGTACAGTGGCCTCATTTCCCATAGGAACCCACCCAACTTGCTGCTTCTTAGACCCCAACAGTTGCTGGGTATGTATCGTATTTAGAAAGAACGTAGAGAAAGTTTCGCTTTGCACTGCTAGAACGATAATTTGAAGACACAATTTTTTTTATAGAATGTTGTTAAGCAAAAGGTTTTACAAAAATTAAAAAATGAACATACTACATACCAGCCGATATATAAAACAAGAGTCATATTATGTAGTTTGCCTGACATTTTTCATTGGAAATCAAATAACAACAACAATACAAAGCATTAGCTTTGTATCTTTATCTATGCAATGTCGACATTTACAAACGGCTGTTTACTCACGTAGTGGTGGTTGCAAGATGTGTCTTCTAGGTCAGGTAGAATATATTGATTCATTTAAGATGACTACAGGAGTAATGTGTTTGCTTACGGTAAATGTGCACAGTTACGATTAAGTAATTTCAATTGTGTACAACAATGAATTTCAAATTTAAATGGAAACATTACGATTTCTGTTGTCCGAATGAAATTTTTTACGAGTTTTCACTTACATCTTTAATTCAAATTTTGCTTTCACAATTGACTTTTTCCAATAAGATAAGAAAGTTAGAGATGAATTGCCAAATAAATGAAATTAACTTCGTTTTTCAAAAGCACAAAGATCAAGACAGTTTGATTGACATTCAATTGAATGGAAAATTTTCAAAATCGGTAAGTATTGTTTTTTAATATACAAACGAACGCTCTGATGTTTCGGTATCAAACCGGCTTTGGCTTCAGTTACACAAATGCATACAGAATCAGACGATATTTTGATAAGATGGCGGCGGTCGCAGTTGTATTGCACTTGACTTTGACGTCAGATGATGTTGAACTAATTAAATACACGATTTTATTGCTTTATATATATATAAAAAACAACACTCAACAATTGTCAAAAATCAAGTTTCTCACTTGTGAATTTAATTCAAGTTTCTTAATTATTTTATGTATTTTTATATTTATGATGGTTTTTTGCTTTGTGTTTTTTCTTTGCTTTTCGTTTTCTGTCATTTTAATATTAATTTGAGCAAATTTGTGCGAACATGTGCACATGTATGTATCTGCGCGTTCATATTGCATTTAATTATTGCCTTATACGATACAAGATCTGAATGAAGTGCAGAAGGAGGCTCGTTCCGAACCCGTTTCCGAGCGGCCCTTGTGGGGGTTGGGGCGTTTGCGTTATATGTAGGTATGGGTTAATGCATCTACCGCTGATGTTTATTTCTTTCGTATATAAGTCGTTACCATTGCCAACGAAAGGCATCAATCGTCACTTGAACGTTATTCAGTAATCACTTCAACAAATAAACAATCAAATTCAATATGAAGGTATATCAATAAGCGAATCGCATTGTAGCAAAACGTAGTAAATGTACTAACAATTTATCCTTACACAACTTTTCAGTTCTTTGCCGTACTTGCTGTAATCATGGCTATCTTTGCTTTGGCCTCCGCCGATGGCTGGGACAACCATAATCAACACTCCAGCGGCAGTGGCCACTTGGGCGGCAGTCTGGGACACGGCAACGTTGGACACAGCGGCGGCGGCCACTTGGGCGGCAGTCCTTTGAGCGGAGGTCACAACGCCGGCTGGAACAGCGATCATGGTGTTCATGGCCATCACTAAACAGTTGCAGCCGTCTACACTGGCAAGGGTCTGCCCAACAGAGCGCAGACAAACAAAACGGATTCAATCCGGCAAATTGGCCAATTTGTTAACTAATTATCTTTTTTTTATCTATTCATATAAAGTAATAAAATACAAGCAAAGCAAACAGAACATCGTCTTTTTTTCTATTTTGGTTGAATTGATAAAAAAAAATTAAATAAATACCAAACAAAAATTGCCCAAACAAACAAGATAAATTTTATTTCCTTTTTTTCTGCCCTTATGTTTTTTTTTTTTTTGAGATCAACAACTATAACAACATATTAAATAAAAACAACAACAATTACAAAATTGGTAAAAGATACACAATATGGAAAGAGTTGACTTATTGGTGCCATTGCATTATTTTAAAAGAATCACTTGTCCGAAAAAAACTAGGACTCTTTTACGCGCTCTCCGGCTCCGCCGCCACCATTCAACGACGTCAACATGTTAATATGTTTTTGCCGTGTAGTCCATTTATCTAAGTGATCGCTTTGTTCCTTGAAAAAACTGGTATATACTGTGAAATAGTTCGCCTGTGGAATGGTCTGTACGAGATTGTAGTGTTTCTGTAAGAATTTCGACATGTGGTGGGATGGGCGGTCTATGGCGCATTTTTCTGGATCCCATTTTTCGTTGCTGAGCATATGGTCATACAATCGTCTGCCCAACCCTTTACGTTGACAACACTCCTGAATATAGAAGTCCAATATAGCCGGCGTCCGCTGAAAGCTTTTCAATTCGCCGTTTGGCTTGTACAGATACAAATCTTTCACTCCGACTTTGACGAGCCCGCAAACACCACCGCCGGCATCGCCAACTACATCACGCATCAAGTACAACCATTGGCGGTCATTGTCGCGTAGGATATGCGAACTGGTGACTACATTGTTCAAGTTTTGCGCCGTGGCAGAGAGCCGTCCAATATCGTCGATGATGCGTGCCATTTGCTGTTGCGTGCGCCTCTTCAGGTCGTCGTCGCCAACGAAACCGACTGGTAGCAAATCCTTGCTCACCTTAATAATCGGTTGCGAATTGAAAATCGCAGTCAAATCGTAGTTCTTATATTCAGCCATATTAGATATTTTTTCACTTATTTTCCACGAAAGAATTGTTACGAGCAAAGAAAATATTTTTTCAGGAGAATAAAAATTTTATTCGATCTTTTCAGTTGTAACACAATGAATGGATTAGAGCAATTCTGAAGTTCAAAGCAATGAATCTATGATTTGTAAAACTCTGATTTTCTGAATGATGATAGGATACACAGTACTGACATAAGTAGACATGGGTACTGATACTGATACCGATACTGATACGTCAATCAAGTGTTTGTCGTTGCTGCAAGCTTCTTGGCATTGCATACTTTTTGGCTTACTTTTTAATAAATAAACGATTTAGTAACGACATTAATGCTAATTGCTTTGCATTTAAATCGGTTCAATGCAACGCACGCTCAAGTTCAGCTAAGGTCGTGCGGCAATTGAACTCAAAGCAAACCAAGTCAAAGCATGCTAAGCCAAGCCGAAACGAACCAAATTCAACCGAACTGACACAAAATTCAACGTAAACAAAAATCATATAAAAGACCGTATTTCAAGAAATTACAATATTCATATGTATTTTTGTGAAGTTCGTTGCAACGAAACCGTAATAATATGAAAGTAAGCTGTCTGAGTGTCTGAAAACATGAGAGTCAACATTTAATACCTTTTACTTGCAGTTTTTAATATTTCTAGCAATCGCAATCATAACCGTGCTCTGCTCCATAATCGTGGGCAAGACCGTCGGACAAGTGCTTTATCCGGCATTGCGCGTACGTGAAATACCCGTGATACGAAATGGCCGTGTTGACATTTTCAGAGACTTGGAGACAGCAACGCCTGTGCCCCAAAGGATGTTCAACGTGCGTTACATTACTCGGCGCATTTAGTTCGTGTGTGCACTCATGAGGGGAGGGGCGGTATGCACAAAATACGTCATAGGCTGATTAATATACACACATTTTTAATTAAAATATAATTTTGAAGTCATTAGCAAATAAATAAACCAATTTTTGTTACTTGACTCGTTATCAGAAGTTTAAGATAATACAATAAAGCGAAAAAAGACAAAAATCAAAATGATAATCAACTCTAACGAGAAACACAACCGGATTTTTTTCTTAAGTGACTGGTACGGTTTTTAAACTCATCTCGCTGTGACCAGTATATTGACTTTGTCCAGAAGTTTGTAACACATCAACAGAGACGAGAAATCAGGAATTTTTAAATGACTAGAAAAAGGCCGTGAAGAGTATTTGATCTCCGACAAGGCCGCTGAAAGCGTTCTTACTGGTTTTTATTTTTCTTTCATCAGATTTAATTTTTATTATCTTATTTTATTTCTGTTTTGTTGTTGTTTTGGTTGGAGTAAGAATGCAGGAGTCGATTGATTTGAATTTGTTGTTTGTTTGTTTGGCGTTTTTTTGTTGTTTATTTTGGTTTTTATTCGAAACTGCGACTATAAAAGCTTCTTGTCTGAGCATTTGCTGGCACAGTCTTTACGCTAAAGATCAATCATGAAGGTGAGATTGATGCTCTTGAGTTTTGTTTTTTTTTATTAATTTCTATTCGTTTTTGCTTATCTAAACATTTGCTTTAGGTACTCGCTTTGTTGCTTTTATTCATTGCCTTTGTTTTTGGCGATGTTTCGCATCTGCCTGGATTGGGGCATTCGTCGAACGCGCACAATTCGCATCCCGTGCCGCATGGCCACGGTCCGCAGCCAACAGCGCATCACGGACCAGCAACGTCCGGACATGGCCATCATAACTAAGCAAGCGACCAAGACAAGCAAGCAACCACTCTTCAAATGTTAAACTTCATGCATACATACATGCATATGTATGTGTATAAATAATAATACATAATATTAATAATAAAAAAATTTGTGAAGAATTAATTGTCCAAAAAAGGCTTAAGCTTCTTTTAAGTTTTCTTGAGGTTTATTTGCTAAAACGTAAAATGCACTCGAAAGA
Source organism: Phortica magna (assembly GCA_037044515.1). Lineage (NCBI taxonomy): Eukaryota > Metazoa > Arthropoda > Insecta > Diptera > Drosophilidae > Phortica > Phortica magna. The sequence continues at coordinate 126,780 of JBAMBP010001819.1, forward strand.
ATGCAATGGCCAAATAACTGCGAGGCATTAAGCAGTACTGCTGCTAAGGAATGCAACTCTGCCGGGCCGTGCCGGGCCTGGCCTGGCCTCAAACGTGCATGCGTGTGTGTGTTTGCCTTGCAGCCTGCTTGAAAATTGTTCATACTAAACTTAAAATTCGTGTGTGTGTGTTTCAGCCACAAAACAATGCTGAACATGAATGAACTGAGCACACGCACGCACACACACACACACACACACATTTGCGCAGAGCAATTGGCAGTGGGCGGCAGCTTGGTTGTTGCTCGTTGTTGTTGTGCTGTTTTATGCCTTGCATACTGTGGCATGCGCATGCCTTACCGCGCAGCACACGCAGCTCAGAAGCACTCTGCGCGCACCAAACGTTGCCGGTCTCCGGCCCAACTAGCCCGACTTGCCTAACCTGTCTCTGGCTCGGTCTCGGTCTCGGTCTCGATACGAGGCAGCGTGCCAGCGAGCCAGTCTCAGTCGTTATTTAGTATCAGCGCGCTTCAAAAGCTTCTTAAATTGCCGCATTCTAAGAACGTTTCTTCGTATCACTTATCGCTCGTAATTCATATTTTGCATTTTTGTTGTTTTTTGTTTAGCTTTTGTTTTTCTATATTTCGGGACAGGCGTTCCGTTCCGTTCCACGTGGTCTTTGTTGTTGCGGTTCTTCGTAACGATTTCCCGTCTTCGAATATTCGCCGATAGTTTTGTGTTTACATGCCGTAAGCTGTGTTAGTTTTTTGTTCGAATTTTTCTTGACTTTTTTTTTTATTTTGTATTTTGGTTACTCTTTTGTAATCGTGAAAGTGTCCAGCGAAGTGCAGCAAATATGTTCATACTAAAGCGTCCGCTTTGGATTTTTATATGGTAAGTTTATGGCAAGAATTTCAATTTGTCAAAACGTGCCATGTTGCAATCTTAGGCAATTTTTTATGCTTTCACGTTCATAGAATTTTTCTTCTGATTTGAAATAAAATTGTTTACAGTTGTTTCAATTCAATATTCATATTGAAGAAATTAATAATTATAATTAAAGTTAAAAAAAAACAACACCATTATTCGAGCTTTAAAGCGCTGCAAGTCACCGTTTTCAGTTAAGAATAGTTTATTCAGAACGTCAAAAGTAAACAAGTTTGCAACAACAACGAAATCAAAATAAACAATTTCGTGCCATTCGAGTAATTTTGCCGTTCAATCGATAATTAATATTCGATAATTATGCACAAAAAAAGATATAAAACAAAAATCCGTCAATCATTCACCAAAGGAACTCATAACATAAGGCGGAAGAAAGGAACCTATTAAGACCGTAAAAGCTCAAAAGAAGAAGGAGGAGCGGAAAATAAGAATGAAAGTGAAAGAGAGAGCAAGAAAGTGCGAGAGAGAGAGAAGGTGGGGAACGTATTGAAAATCTAAGAAGAATCTATTGAGCACAAGTTGTTTGCCTGATGCTCATTTGCATTATGTGTGCATTGACTGATTTTAGACAGACAGACAGACAGACACGCACACTGACGTGCATATATGCACATACATGAACATAACAGCACTGCCGCCTGCTCCCCAGTACTTGAACGGCGATAGTGATAGTGATGGGTATGCACGAGATTCAGCTTGGGTCAGGCTGCTTAGTTGTTTTGTTGCATGATTTGTTTCTTCCTTTGTTCGTGGCATAAAGGCTCGTATTGTCAACTATAATTTTGCAAATATAGCAATTTTTTCGACAAACAACACCCACCAGGCCCGATATACCCACACACTCATACATACATAAGTATATGAAGCCAAGCCAAATAAGGTTTAGGTAGGTTAAGTACATGTAACGTTCTGAGTTTAGCTGCAGAACGAAAAGACATCACAGCCAGGCAGAGAAGCAATCTTACGGGCGGACAGTTAGTTCAATCAAATGTCAACTGCTTGCAATGTGTCAGGCCTTAAGGAAGTGAGGAGACGAAGGAGAAGATTGCGAACAAGTAATTGCAACTGCGCAAAGGACAATATAAGCGGAAATGAAAACGGGCGACTTGAAAATTATATTAAAAATTAAATCCGTTTTAAAATGGCACATTTAGGACATTTAGCAATTGCCTAATTGAGCCATCAGAGGCTCTGGACACGAACACACACACACGCACACACTTACGCTTATAAAAAAAATCTCAAAATGCTAAAAAAGCAGCAGAAAGTTCATGAAGAAGAAGACGACTTTGTAATTTAGCAACTCAAAAGGAAATGCATGAACGCCGCAGGCAAACAAACAATAAGTCAAAATGAGCTTTCGCTTGTACGCTCAGATCCTTTCTCACCCGTTCTTAAGCATGTACCATATGCACAGTTGCGAACATAATACTAGGAGTGAGCTTCATTGGACCGCAAGCTGCCATTTTTCTATTTACTTTTATAGTTAAGAGAGTTTAAACCAGAGAATTATCCACTTTGTAAAACTAGACAGAACACCTCTGTTCAATATAACAGAAGTGTTCCATTTACGCTAAATATTTGAAAGTGACTGAAGGCAAGTGAGTCAAATTATTAGTAGCCCCGATTTTTTATGTTTGTGACTTATTTTGTGGCACAGTGTGTGAGCTTCATTCTCACTGCCACTTTTTTGTTCGCAACTGTACAAACGTGCAGTAGTTTGTCTTCTTTTTCCTATGCATGCGCGCTCATCCGTTCACATGTCCGTGCCACAAACTGTTTGTGCGCTTGACATATGAATCGACTGTTGATAATGATAATGATGACTCTGTCGATGATGTTGATGATGCTGATGACGCTGATGATGCTGACACGCTTTAATTATTCTCAACTGAATTGAAAAGTGACAAACGACAAACAGCAGCAGCAAAAAATGCGACTCAGTGAGAGTCGAATGCACGCCGGCGGCCAAAAAATCAAACAAACAAGCATTCAACACTGCTTACATGTTATTTTCATTTCGGCCAAAGCGGAAGCAGCGACGAGCGACAGTGAGGGAAATGCAAAAGACTACAGACACATACGTACATGCATGTGTGTGACACCACTCGAAGCTTCATTGACTCTTTGGTGCACGTTGCTCGCCCTGCTTGGCATTGCACAGCATGCTCACCAGCTCACCAGCTTGACACGATGTTAACACTTATGCAGCATTTCGTGATAATGACACGTTGACATAGAACACTTCCTGGCTTCCGACGGTTCTCGGAACAGAGCAGACTGCAGAAGCGCTCATTTCGTAGAAACTCTTTTCATCCGTTGCACAATTACTCGTTTTTTCTATCTTTCTTTGGTATTGACAATACACACAGTACAGTCAAAAAACAAAAAAGACTTGCCTTAGCCTAGATTTGCTTATGATAAACACATCTGTGACAAAAAAACGATAGTTTGGTCGCAAATGATCGGAAAATGCCAACAAGTTTCACTTCAAAGTGAACGTATGTCTTCTGTGTGAGTGATTAAGTAGACGAATTTGTATGTGTGTGTGTGTGTGTGTGTCTGTGAGCTAATGAAAGCAACGGCTTTGGCGGTTGCGGTTTGAAAGCGCGATTTGACTTACATGATGATAACAGCACATAGAACAATGCAACTGAATTCGAGCGAACGCGCCAACACTAGCCCACGCACTGATTAGCGGTAATTAGCGCTGCTTTTGCACATCATTACGCACTGCGTGATAACATCGCATTGACGAATTTGACACACAAAGGCAGTCGCTGCCATGTTGGCCGTCATTTACAAAATTAAGCCGTTCGCCGAAGCGCATTCGATCGCCTTTGTTGTCCTTCATATCGTACCACAACAGGCTGCGCCATTGTTTGAGCATTATGAGCTCAAGCCGTACGTGCACTAACATAATTGGCGCGGAGTAAGATAAGCCGCAGCCACAAGACTGGCTTCTTGTATTGCCAAAAAGCTAGGGAGAATATTTCCTTTTATTTTTAAGTATTTCTATGAACAAGTTTATTCAATTAATTTTTATTTTAACATGCATGAATTGTGCTTATTTCGTTTAATATAAACGAAAGAAGATTTATGTGTTATGAATCGCGCCCAAAACTATGCGAAAAAATGCGAAGAGTGTGGAGTGAAGAAGACCACTGCAAGCAATGGTAAGAAGATACAACATCAGCTCGGCGCACACAAAACACCTGAAGACTGTAAAGCGCTCATAAAAGCCTTCTTGATATTACCTGGCCCAAAGCCAACACATACAAGAAGCACACACACACACACGCGCATACACCTACACTCAAAAAAAGAATCACCAGTATCGATTTGATACAAGTTTTAAGTATCATTATAATAATAAAGAATATGATTTTTGTACTAAGCTCATTAACTTGATGAAGAAAAATATCAATTTGATATTGAAAACAAAGTTAAGCTTTTACTCGGAATGATAATTTAAAACTTTAAAACAGTTTGACAATGACGACTTTGATGGCGATTTTTTTTGTGTGTAGAGAGAGTGAGACATTAACTCACTTGTATGCAAACATATAATACATGTGTATGTGTTTTTGTATGTAGTGAAAACTTTTAAGCGCATAATTTCCAGCTCAAGTGTTTAATTGCTCAGCTGGCGCACAAGTGCAGCCAACCATCCATCCATATAACCAAACATCCAAATCCGTCCAACCAGCCAGCCCGCCAGCCCGCCAGGCCAACAGCGAAAGCAACGTGAACGAATTGGCGCAAAGGCTGACAGGCGGGCAGGCGGGCAGGCGGACAGGCAGGCAAGCGGCGGATCGGCAGATGGTTGCCTGGATGGATGTGAGTTGTGGCCTGCAACTAAGCAGTTACCCAAATACAATATTTTAAATGGCATACACGCGAATGTCCTTTGCGTGACTGATTGTCGCAACACCTCTGTCATGGTCTTGCCACACACCTAGTCCACCCAATGCCTTCTACTGCACAGTTGTGCTTTCGCATGCTGTGCTGATTTCTCTCTTACCTTCATGCGCTTGCATTTGCTCATATACAGTTGCGCGTGCCTTTGTGTATGCAATGGTTTTTTTCAGATTTTCTTTGTCTCGTTATTGTTGCACTCATGATTATTGTTATTATTTTCATTTATATGTGTGCGTGAGTGTGTTTTTTTTCTTTTTGGCTTTTCGTTTTATTTCAGATTTTGTTATTGTTACAGCAGCACTTTTGCTACTACAAAAAAATTATAATAAAATAATTAAATGAAAATAATCGCTTTGCCAGGCCTGTTGGCCTTGTGCGCAAAACGATTTTTCTTTTGTTTTCTTCGAAGTTTTTTTCAATGTGCGTACAAATCTCATTTGCAGTTTAGTGACATACATCAGTCTGCGTGAATTGCACTGCTTTAGTATACCAAATATAGAAACCGCAACACTGAACACCACGACGACATTGCCAAGCAACGCACAAGCTCCTGATCCAGATGGAACGCCAACAGCAACAACAAATAGTACAAGCGAATTCTTATACGAGTAAGTCATTAAAATTACTTATAAAGCATGTGTGAGACGCATCAATTGCTATAGCTCCAAAGCTGTAAAAGATACGAGCCTGTAATTTTGTATGCTCTTTCAAGGTAATCCCTCAATTTTGTACCGATTATTTTTATATTTTGAGCTCCATTTTAATGGGCGATGCCAAATAGAATTCTTTTTTATTCGCGTGTGGAGGATATTATATTGTCGAGCATACTCGACTATACCGTCCTTACTTGTTTCTCCCGAATTTGCAGGAACAACTTGCCAAACACAAGTCGAGCACTGCCGAAGATAACGCAAGATTTTAAGGCAGCGCGCATTTATGAATCCTTTCGAGCAGCGAGCAGCAATATCACGAATGTCAACGCGTCTAAGGCGCGTGCAAAACGTTATGAAACAACAACAACAACAAAAACAACGACAACGAAGGCGACGACGCCGACGCATACAACCACTGCCGTGAATGATGATGACTACAACTATGAAAATGCAACAGTCTATGCAACAACGACAACGACAACGACAACAGCGGATAATGAGAATGCAACTGTCGGCGCTAATCCTGCTAAGCAAGCAACAACAACTACACCGAATGCCATGCGTAAGCGAACAGTCTCATCGGACATGCTAAGCCGCAACATTTCGATAATATTGGAAAATCGACCGTAGTAGCTACGAGCAATCACAACTGCCGACACACGGCCAGGGCGTGCCGACCGTGGTGCGTACGAACATACTTATACGCAGCATGGGACCCGTTTCCGAGCTGGATATGGACTACTCAATGGACTGTTACTTTCGCCAATATTGGCGTGACAAGCGACTCAGTTTCAAGGGCCCGATAAAGAGTCTCTCATTAAGCATTAAGATGCTGGACAAAATCTGGCGACCAGACACATACTTCTACAACGGTAAACACTCGCATATACACACGATAACGGTACCAAATAAATTGCTGCGTCTCGATCAAGATGGCGGCATACTCTACTCAATGCGGTGAGTGTTACATGCATTCCATTAATTTTTGGATTCTAAATTTCTCTCACAGTTTGACCATCAAAGCGACATGTCCAATGGAACTGAAGAACTTTCCAATGGATCGTCAGTCGTGTCCGCTAATCTTCGGCAGTTGTGCGTATTATTTAACTCAAATCAATTTTGTTGTCAATATAAACATTTTTGCCTTCTTCTTGATCAGATGGTTATACCAACCGCCAGCTCGTTTATGAATGGAAGGATCCACACGATGCCGTGTCCTTTGTGCCAGGCATGACACTGAATCAATTCGATTTGATAAGCATGATGTATCGAAACTTTACATTCACGCGCCGTGAGGGTGACTTCTCCGTATTGCATGTTGCCTTCAATCTGAAGCGACACACTGGCTACTTTCTGATACAGGTGTGTGTGTGTGTGTGGGTGTGTCAACCGCATAGCTCTTCTCTGTCACTGCTGTTCTTATAATCGTAGGTGTACGTGCCCTGCATATTGATAGTGGTATTGTCATGGGTCTCCTTCTGGATACATCGCGAGGCAACAAGCGATCGTGTTGGCCTCTGTGTCACGGCGGTGCTGACGCTGTCGACCATCAGCCTGGACTCGCGCACCGATTTGCCAAAGGTCAAGTATGCGACGGCGCTCGATTGGTTTCTGTTGATGAGCTTTTTGTATTGCATTGCCACGCTGTTGGAGTTTGCTGGCGTGCATTATTTCACAAAAGTTGGCAGCGGTGAAATACCACGCATCGAAGATGAGTGGGAAGACATTAGCGCAGCAGCTGGTGGCTCCGCTGCCGCTGGCAATGGCAGCGGTTCGGGCAGAGCTGGTGTTGGGCATGCTGACATTATTGAAACGAATGAAGGCGAAGAAGACGACAACGATGATCGTGATGAGGACGATGCCGATGAAGACGTTGATAATTACGATGACGATGAGCACAAGGGTGCTGCCTATGATTATGATGACGACGATGGCGGCGCCGATGATGAGGATGAGATTGAGCATGTCTTTCGTTGCAGTTCAATTAAGCATAGCAATGAAACGATTTGTGAGTTGCCACAAGCGCTTGCAGGCAATTTTCGTAAACGAAATGCCATGATTTGTCCGATCTATAATGTGAGTTAGCCTTTTCTAATACATTCACACACACACCATTATTGTTTTCCATTTATTTTAGGATCCACATATTTTCCATGCACACTCCTCGCACACCTCCACCATGGAGCGCACAACACAGACGGAGCCGCCCACCGTGTCGAAATCACGGCAAATGTGGCTCTGCCTCAAAGGCGATGACAAATTCCGCAAACAACGCGAACGTGACGCCGCTGCCGAGAAGGGCAGTCGATATGTGAATAGCGTATCGCTGATCGATCGCGTCGCACGCATCGCTTTTCCCATGTCATTTGCGCTCTTTAATCTACTCTATTGGCTGGCCTACGGCATGTACAAAAAGGAGTTCTCTTGGTCAACCGTCAAAGGCTGAAGTGGATGCGTGGTATCAAGTCCACATGCTTCTTCATTCAACAAACAATTAAAAAATAAAAAAAAACGAATTTTGCATTTCAGGTTCTTACTTTGAGGCCAAAATAAATCGGCTGTGCCGAAATATACTTATATGTTAATGTTAGCATTCAATTACAATATAAAATATGATACGAAATAAGCATAATCATGTAAAATTTGCATTTACATAACTGGCAAAATGATGATAAGCTTAACAATAAACACTTGCTTACTTACTCAAACATAAGAAACAATCATAAATTCAATATTTACAAGTCGCACCATGCGCGACGGCAACGGCAACGGCAAAGAGCAGGGGAGGCCAGCAATAATTTCCAACACAATCATGTTGATAATGTTGGTGTCTGGATAATGATTGTGACGTCATGTTCAAATTGAAATTCGAAACTGAAGCCATCTGTAAATCATTAAATATTTGCGAAATATATTTGTATTTGGTAAACTTTTGCTTGATTTGCTGATTAGCTCGTTACCTGGCAGAGAGCGCAGAGCAACTTGAACCCTTTGTTTGTCGTGGGCGGGAATTTGTGCGTGTTTTGTTTGGCTTGTTTTTGCTACTGATTTGAAAGCAAATAAATATTGATAAATGAAGCGTTCTAGTCGTTGCCAATCGCGATGAATCTAGACAAAAACAACTAATGGTAATTGCATTTGATACATACGTGAGTAGAAGAAAAAGGTGAGTAAACAGTCACAAAAAGAGCATTAAGACTGTTTGAATACTTTCTCTTCGGCAAAATGTATATTGGATAGCCGCCGCGTTGCTTGGCAACAGACAACAGGACTTTTGGGATTGCCGTTCCTAGTGAGCTTCTTCATCAAAATTTCACCTCAATCAGACTTACAGTTTCGGAGATTGTTGAAATCGTGATGAGTTAGTCTGTCAGTGGTATCCCGCTTTTATACAAATATGGTCGAAAAAATGCTATCAGTTTAATATCATCTTTACAAATATCTATAAATTAGCGATTGGTACTTCATGTGTCAGGGTGTATAAAGTATGTTTATGAGTAAAACTATGCAACGGATAAAGTATGAATATATGTTTTTTCGCATTTTAGCTTGAAAACGTAAGATGTTTTCCTTACATCAGAACATAAGGTCACAAGATAAATGATCACAACACACAAGTTTGAGATCAAACATTAAAAATGAGAGAGACTGCTTTCGCATACGCCGATAGAGGTCGCTGCGCAATACCACAGCCGTGCTGAAAATTATACCAAATTGCAAGGCCGATAACGAAAACATTTCTTGATACAGTGATGCCACACTGCGCCCAATAAAATAACCCAGAACCCAAAAAAACAAAAAAATGAAGAAAAATGACGCGACAAGTAATCGTTGGGCGGCCGGTGGGTGTACAAGGAGAAAGTGCGCAGAATCTGAAAATTACATTGAATCGAATTCAACTCGGCAGCAGAGCGGCATAGCGGCAGAGCGGCAGCAGAGCGGCATCAGAGCGGCAGCGAAGAGTAGTTAAATTAAGTAAGGCAACGGAAAGCAGAGCAGCACAGAGCAGCGTAGAACAGAACAGAGCAGCGCAGCGCAGCGCAGCATCCGGCTAAGCCACTAGCAAGCAAGAGGTGAAATGGCAGAGTCATTCACTAGTTAGACTCGGATGTGTGCGCGCCTCAGAAAGAACAGGACTGATGCTCTTGTTTTTTAGGCTGGCACACGAGCACGAGCACACGCACGCACGGACGTATGCACACACGGACGCACGGATGGAATGAAGGGAACCAGAAGAACGGCTCGAGCTCATTAGGTGGTCAACAAAATCGAAATCGAAAACGAAAACGAATTTCAATCTAAATATAATTGAATTAAAATTCCATTGAAAAAGCAAAGGACAACGGTTAATAAGAGTGTTACTTTTTTGTTGTTGTTGTCATTGTTTATATTGTTATCATTGTTGATGTTATTGTTGTTGCCGTTGCTCGATTAAGCGACTAGCGACAATTGATGAACAAAAACACGAATTTGCTATTCGAAAAGTGAAAGTGTCTTGAGTAAATAAAAAATAACGCAAATAAAAAAAACACAAAAATAAACATTAAAAATAAATAAAAATGAAAGCAAATCAAAGTTGCGCATAAAGTGATTAACAGTTAGAAGGAACGGCGGCGTAAGCGGAAGCGAAGAAGTCAGGCAGCATGAAGACAGTCAGGATTGTCGAGGCGTGGAGGAAGCGAGCATGCTGAAAGCGGATGCACTAAACAGAAGCGAAAATGTCACACGACAAATAAGCAAATAACAAATTTATCAATAACTTTACGACCGAGCAAACCTTATCAACAGCACCAGCCGCACCAGCAGCACCAAGCAAGCCACGAACGCTTCTGTCGCTGCCGCTGCTGTCGTCGGCGGCGTGAGCGTTGTCGCCGCATCCGTTGCTGCGTTGAGCAACGACAAAACTGCCGTCAGCACAGACATGCATCATAGGAAAGGAAAGCAAGGCATAATAACTTGAAGCAAACCGTGAGAATATCACAGCAACAAATCAATGTAATGTGTTCTAAAGTGATGTGATGTTAAGTGCGTTGTTTTTTTTGTTTTATTTTTTGGAAATTATGTAAAAGTTGCGTTTAATTATGGAAAACTTTTGAACTAACAACACTTTTGTGGAAACACATACAAATCGTCCTCGTTGTCGTTCTCATCGTTGCGCCAACAAGCTTGGCATAGCACAAAATGCGTAATCGGGACTGTCATTTGCTAATCATCATTAATCAACGTGCAAAGAAGCTTTCTGGGAATTCATGGCAGAAAAATTCGGAAAACAAACAAAAGTGCAAGAAAAAGTTATAAATACAACAATTGATACATTTCTTAATACAATTGAAATTGCAACAAATTAGGTCAATTCGACACAACAAAACAACTTTGACGGTGACGGCGATGTTGTTGTTGTTGTTGTCTCTGTCGTCGTTGTCGTTGTCGTCGTCATTGGCAACACATTGACAGCACATTGGCGCACGGACTACGAGTCCTTGAAATGTCAGCTGAACAGCCTCAGCATGCAGCCACATCATAAGGCACATGTTTTTTTTATTGCTGATATTGCCGTTATAGTTGTTCTTTCTTCGTTGCATACTTTGAGGAGCAGCACTTCAAATGTGTTTGATTCGATATGCATTATGCATACAAACATAACAAACACACCCATAGGCCGCCGCATGCAACTTGCAACTTGCAACGTGAGCAATTGTGTGTAAATGTGTTTGTGTTTGTATTTGTGAGAGCAGGGGATAGAAAACCGCATTCATGCATATTCAAAAGCACTTTCACATAACATTTCTGCATTTTATTCATGTATATGTATATATGTATGTGTACACATAAGTACACACACGTATGTGCATTATATAGGTGTGTGTGTGTGTGTGTGCATACATAAATATGTTTGTGCATTTGGTGTTGTGTGCTTATGCCATAATATTGCATTGCATATGATTGCCATAACACTCCATTTCCCCTTAGGTCATAGCAAATCACGTGCATTTATAGTTTGCTTTGGAGTTTTGTTTTTATTTTTTTTTATTTAAGTCAAAGTAAATAGAAAATAACTAATGCGAGTGTATTGAACTCAACGCCCAACAAAACAATTTCAGCATTCCTTGTTTTATTTATCTATTTATTTTTTTATCAAATTGCATTTACTTCAACAATACAACAAAAGCAAGGAAGACTGTTGTTTTTTTTTTATAAATTTCATTTTTATTCAATGCATATTTTTGCTGTTATACGTTAAAGGAATTCTGAAAATTTTGCCGAAAGGTATGCAACATGATTTTATTCAATTGAATTTCAATGGAAACAACAACGAGCAACGTCATAAATATTTTCAAATAAATATAAAATATTTGCTGTTTGGTATTTTCAGTGATTTTCGAAAAAACTATTTGTTGAAAACCATAAACTATGAAAATATATTTTAAGAGAAAGAAGCAAATATTTAAAGAAAAGCGTAATTGCTACGGTAGTTGTTGGTAGTTGTTTTTGTTGCTGATGCAACTATCAACGGAAGCAGCAGCAGCAGCAACAAATAGCATGAATGAATAGCAAGTGCTGCGAGTGAACCTCTAACAAAGCGAACAAGAGACGAATAAGCGACTATGAATATTGTGAATATGAAATGCACTTTCAATGTAATTATATACTTAATGCGAAGGTTTCTCGTAACGACAACTATGTTGATGACAACGACAGCAAAAAACAACAGCAACAACTAAATAAAGAAAGCCGTAGACACATGCAATTGTTATTTAAAAGAGGCACCATTGAAAACAAAACAACAACAACAACAACTACAACAACAAAGTCAGGACGCTAAGAGAGCAAGTATGAAAGAGAGTCTGTGAAAAAATGCAAAAATAGCAATGAAGGCGCACAACAAAGAAAGACAAGTATTGCACACACACACACTGACATGAATTCAGAAAAAATAAAACGACTGAAAAAATACCAACATACATGTAATGTGTTTTGAAGTGTGTTTATACAACAGCGATTGTAACAACACGTGACTGAATGCACAAATCACACACACACACACACACACACACATATATATGTATCTGTCACACTCATACACACATGCATGCACATACACAAAGACAATCAAGCTGACACACAGACAGAGTCACTTGTTACCAACAGGCAAAATAAGGGCTTAATATACTATACCATATATGTATATATATACATATATATATAAACATATAGCTCGTGTCAACCCCCCTCCCTTTTCCTACAATCATGCAACAACTAAAAATGTATATTTCAGGTTGAATAAACTTTAATGCGCTCATCATTGCCAATACAAGAATTTCATTTTTGTCGTCTACGTCTCCTTTCTCTACGCGATTTCATAGAAATCATAAAAGAGATTAGCACTGAATTGCACAGGAGCGAATATATATATATATGTGTATGTATGTATACATATATATGCATACATATGGAAAACAAAGGAAGTATTTGCAATGTGATTGAAATGAAATGAGACAATTTTCTACGAACGCTAAGTAGAACATCAACCTCAACAGCACGACACAACAACAGCAATATCACCTACAACGACAACGACAACGACAGCAACAGCAACAACGACAACAACAACATCCACAACAACCTCAGCAGCAGTGCCAGCATCAAGATGAAGTTTCGTATTTCGCGTGTAGGTCTCGCCTACTGTCTGCTGATATTTGTAATGTTAAGTACACGTTTGCCACTCGTGCGGTAAGTCATGACCCAAAAACCCAAATAAGTAATTAAATAATCGAAATTGCTTAACTGTTTACTGATAACTGTTAACTGTTAACTGACAATTCCAAATTGATAAAAGCAAACTGATTTTTAATTGCAGCGGCAAACGAAAAGAGATGATGGCTGGTCGCTTAGAAAATGTGACACAGACAATATCGAAAATACTGCAAGGCTATGATATACGTTTGCGGCCGAATTTCGGTGGTAAGTTGACGCTCAAACAATCATCGTAAACCGTTCAAATGAAATCTGTTATTAATTAATGCAAAGCATTGATTAAGCACTTCGATTGAAGGTGTCAATATCATTTTACAGAAATCTGTAAAAAAATACATTCTGTGGTCTCTTTTAAGGGGTAATGGAACTACTCTCAACTTGTTATTGAAATGAAAACTTCAACCACACCAATGATTTCGTATTACAGCGAAGCAATTAAATGTTCGTGAATTCATATCAGTAATTAAATTTACCAACATGCAAATTATAGAAGAGTTGCGCATGGCTGTTGTTAAACGCTTCATCAGTAATTTACCATAGCGTTTGTAACACAGTAAAGCATGCGTCAGCAAGAGTCAATGCAGAGATACATAATAATAATAATTCGGTACGGTGATTTTGAACATTATTTCGCAAACTTTATTGGTTTGGCTTCGGCCACTCTGCGTGTGTCAGGGAATATTAATTCATTTACTAAACTCATAAGTGCCTCACATTATTCCTCGAAGAACCCTTTGCCCTTTTGGAATGACATTTTAAAAGACGTTTTTTCTAACAAAAAAAAATAATAAAAATAAACATGAACACATACAAGTAGAAAAGTCAGGAACCTCTAACTAAGGTCAGTTCTAACTAATTCAGTGAAAACATAGGTTAAAAAATTTTTACTCACAAAAACGCCCATTTCCCATAATTACGCCACAAAGATCATAAAACTGAACGTCAGATGCAAATTCTTTTTGGCTTAGGGCGTGGCACCCCTATTATATGCATGAAGGGTATGATATTTTTGGCTTTAATGGCACTACTTGTTCTATTTCTATTCAGGCGAACCTTTGCACGTTGGCATGGATTTGACAATAGCCAGCTTCGATGCCATCTCAGAAGTGAATATGGTGAGTTTTACATATGCGAATACAAATAATCAAAAAGTAGAGTTAATTTATCATTTGCCAACTTGCACTGCACACAGGATTATACAATAACAATGTATCTGAATCAATATTGGCGTGATGAACGACTCGCGTTTAATGTGTACGGGCCATACTATGATGACGACGCTGATGATGATGGCGTCAATGATGTGCTTACGCTTTCCGGTGACTTTGCCGAAAAAATTTGGGTGCCCGATACATTTTTTGCCAACGATAAGAACAGGCAAGTCGCCATGCGTTTCTAGTACTTTCGAAAAGAACTCGTTCACTTGAACTTAGCAATTTTTGTATATAAAGTTTCCTGCACGACGTCACCGAACGCAACAAATTGGTGCGTCTCGGAGGCGATGGCGCCGTCACCTATGGCATGCGCTTCACCACCACACTCGCCTGCATGATGGATTTGCATTACTATCCGCTTGACTCACAAAACTGCACCGTCGAGATCGAGAGCTGTAAGTGTCACCTAACCAACCCATAAAACCTCACCAATCTATCATCTATCTATCTCATTTACACGGTTTTCTGTCTCTGTGCTTATTTACAGATGGCTATACTGTCAGCGATGTGGTCATGTATTGGAAAGAGACACCGGTACGTGGTGTCGAAGATGCTGAACTGCCACAATTCACGATCATTGGCTATGGAACCAACGATCGGAAAGAGCGTCTGGCCACCGGCGTCTACCAGCGTTTATCGCTCTCATTTAAGTTACAACGCAATATTGGATATTTCGTCTTCCAGACTTACCTGCCGAGCATATTGATTGTAATGCTCTCATGGGTGTCGTTCTGGATAAATCATGAGGCGACAAGTGCTCGCGTCGCCTTGGGTGAGTAATCTAACTGTCTCTTTCATATTAGAGGACTTCATGACTTTTTCATTCACTGTACAGTGAGTGCGCTGTGCACCAAACCATTGCACTCTACACAAATACTTACTTACTTCAAGCGAACGACTCATTGCCGTATTCGCTCTCTCTCTCTCTCTCTGTCGCTCACTTTCTTTTACTTAACCATACTCTCTCTCTCTCTGGTTCGTGGTGTCTCTTACAGGCATTACGACGGTGCTTACAATGACGACGATCAGCACTGGTGTGCGTAGTTCCTTGCCGCGGATATCCTATGTCAAGGCCATTGACATTTATCTGGTTATGTGCTTCGTGTTCGTATTTGCCGCTCTGCTTGAGTACGCGGCTGTCAATTACACTTATTGGGGCAAACGTGCCAAAAAAAAGATTAAAAAGCTCAAGGACTGCGATGGTAGAAAAATTGGTAATGAAACACAAAACCCACAAAATTTAACGAACTTTCACACTGAATACTCTTTGTCTTTTCTTGTACTCATTAGGTAAAAGTGAAAAATCCGAAACGTGTTCAACCACAGAAGATATTATCGAACTGCAGGATGTGCGCATGAGTCCTATTCCCTCATTGCGCAAGGGCAACTATAATGCCACACTCGGTTCTATCGGTACCGAAACAATGGATTTGGCCAAATTTCCGCCTAGTTTTCGCATAACGCGCAACTACGGCACAAGTCGCAGCAATTTGCGGCACAGAGGCCAGCGTGGTTAGTCTGATCGAACAATATCGAAATCATACATATGTACATGTCTGACCAAAGATATATTAACAAAACTTGCATTCCATCATTAATTTGTTCTCAGGCATTTCGGGTCGTCCACGTATGCTGCATGCGCTGAAAAAGGGAGCCTCGGCGATCAAGGCCACCATACCAAAGATCAAGGATGTGAATATAATCGACAAATATTCACGTATGATATTCCCAATTAGTTTCTTTGCCTTTAATCTCGGCTATTGGCTATTCTACATACTGGAATGATAACAATCGTTAGCACATCACGCCCCAATAGGTTGATGCCTATGATCATCTATATTAGTGTGTAATGTCTGCCCGTGTGAAGTCAACAACAGTTTGGCGTACCGCAAACAAATCCAAAACTACTTATATAATACAACTTAAAACGTTACCAACAATAAAAATATACAAAATAAAAAAAATAAAAAAAAATTAATACAATTCCTAAATTGAATAATGTGTGACCAATCCAATACATCATAATCCATCGCCCACCCCAAGAAAAAAAATTCTGTAAACAAATACATCATATACGCAAAAGCGCAAGTACAGTAGAACTTCGCACATCTGAACAATTGGATCCCGGCCAATGCTCAAATTAGCGAATGGTTCGGATTATTAAATTCTTAAACTTTAAATTATTTGACTTTATATCGGAAGAAATGTCGGAAGCATAAATATTAATCTTTAAACTTTTATCATGCGCCCGGATTGTCGAAGTTATACTGTACTAACCTACGTTCATTAAGATAGATCGTCACAGATAACCGTTTTAACAGGTGGTCTTGAACGCAGCTCGGGACTTTTTGCTAAGTCGTTCAGATCTGTGTCGGTGCGTTAAACCTTTTAACCGTTTTGATCCGATTTGATTTAAATGCCTCGAAGAAGCGCATTCCAATGAAATCGCATCGCAGCGCTTTGTAGATATCGAATAAGTAACAGTATTATTATTGGAATAGCATAATTGTAATAAAATGTTCAGTATTGATATATCAACATACATATATACGACATATGAATACATTTTTTTCTGTTCTTTTGTTTCATATCCTTGTTTGTTGTGGCCCTTTATGTTATTCTTTTCCACATATACTTAAAACATTTTTTGTTTAATTTTACATATTTTTTTCATTGACTTATTAATTTTTTCTACTTATATGATTAGTGCTAAGAATAGCGAGCAGTGCGATTGTTTTAATAAATGTTGTAAAACACTTAAAAATTGAATCAAGCTAATGAGTCATGTTTTTAATTCTTTCACTTAAGTCAATCAAGCAAGTGTTCTTAGTAAGTGAAGTTGCTTCATTGTATTTACATTTACAAAACGATCGGAGACTCAAGAAGTCTACCCCTATTGTAAAAGTCTGGCTTGGGAAGCAAGAGTGTCAAACAATGGAGTAGTCAGCAGAGAGCCCGGTCCTCAATCCGAACAAAACCTGTCGTTCGATCTTCAGAACAAAGCACTGAAAAATAATAAAGCTCCCTTTACAAAAGGGAAACTGTGGGACCGCGTCAAACTTAAGTGCGACATACTTCGCTTTATTATTCACATATTTTGGTTCAAAGTATGCTCAAAAGGGTAAAAAGCATTATAAGCAATAAGGTCTTAGGATGAAATATAAAAAAAAGCTGTGCAAAGTTAATCAATACGTGCATAATTGAGGAAGTGAAGGTGGCCTTACATTTTGATTGTCATATCTCTCCTATGCACTTTAGTAATAGGAATCTTGGATAATTATAACACATTTTTTACCCATATATATTCTTTAGCGCCTATCACCTGTCCCCCTCTCCTTGACTTTGCCTATTATAAGCGCTTCGAGCCGTACTTGGCTCCGCCCTCTTTAGGACAATATCCAACCATACAGGCGTACAACACATACATATACGACATGTTGTTGTAAATTGTTTCGATTTTGGAAATTTTCAGAAGTGCAAATACGTGAAAACTGAGCCGTGAAGGACGTTTGGCTTGGAAGATAAAAAGAGAAACAGACTCAGAAACTCATTGTCTCAGTCAGCAATTGGTACATATTTTTGTTATTTTCATCAATGGCGCACAATTTTCATTGATAATCCGACGTCGGCGACAACAACAACAACAACAAGAGCAGCCGCAGCAGCAGCAGCATCACATTGACATTGACGGCGATGGCAATGGCAATGGCGCAGGCGATGAACAGCTCAACTCAACTGAACTGAACTGAATTCAGCTCAGCTTAACTCAGCATGTCGCACAAAATGTTGAATGTTGAATGTAAATGCCAAAGAGGAAAACTCTTGTTTATCCTGTTTGCTTATCATTGAATTTGCATAACGAAAATAGAATGAGTCAAACTAACCGACTGACGGACTAACATAATTTTTATCCTGAATATAACAACAATGCACTTCGCGCGTGTGTATCTGCTTGTGTGTGTGCGTGTGTGTGTGTTTTGTGTATGTGCGATAAGCAGTCTGTGGGACGATGTTTGTATACATGTACATATATGTGGGTGTTAATTTGAGTGTGGGTGTGTGTGAGTGTATGTGTATGTGGATGGCATGTGTATAGTCCAAACGAGTCGCTTCAATGGCTAAAAGGATTTGATATTCTCTTTTATCTCTATACAGCATTATTACCTTTGATACCAACTGCATTGGATAACAGTAAAAGTAATAGGATAGTGACAATAATAAGTGCATTGAAGCGAAATGCTGATGACAGTAGAGCAAGTACAGAAATAGAAAAGAAGGACAATTAACAGAAACAACTTCCTTATAATTGCCATTTTCGCCATAACAAACAACAAACAACCAACAACAAGCAACATCGGCATCGTCGTAATCATTAGCAACGCCAGCGTAACTTGACTATTGCCACAATGTGTATCCTTAATGCCAACGGTATGAAGGTGGATAAGTTTTGTTCAATTGTGTCATATTGCCCACGCTATTGGCAACAATGCACACATATTGCTGCCACCATAATAAAGCTGAGCAGAGCACAGCGCACAGCAGCCAAATGTGCCAACAAAGCAAAGCCAACGGAACAGTGAACCAGCGGACTCGAATATAATGTGACTTCTCTTGAAAACAAGCGAGCAAACAAGGTCTTCTTTTTGGACCACAGAACGCCTACAACAGTAAGCAAGTCCTTGTTAAATTTAGAGTCACTTATGCACACATACGCACAGCCACACAGATAGATAGAACACCCACACCTTACACGCACGCAAGTTGACACCTTTTCAATGTAATGCCACATCACATCAGAGACGCACACACACACACACACACACACACACACACAAGCGAAATGCATGCATACATATTTGTGTGAATGTTTGAACATATGTGTGTGTGCACGTGTATGTGTATGTGTGTAACACCAAGGCGTGCATAATAGCCTCAAGTATCGGTGGCTTCAATAGCGATGAAAATACGTGTGCGAACAGTTGCACAAATACAAATCCAATTGGAAGATACAGATACGTATACGGTCATTTCTAGGTAAAATCACAGGCGAGCTCACACACAGTCACACAGGCACACAGACACACAGACACGCACACACACTCAGTAAGACCTATTAAATTGAAAAAGAGCTTATGCGCCCGCCCGCAGTGACATCGTTGGAATGTTTGCGTTTGCGTTTGCTCTCTCAGCTTCGCTCTTCATTGCGACCGACCACGAGGCAAAAGCAAAACAACAAAATTAAAAGCAGCAACAACAACAACAACAACAACGAGCAGCAACAGCAACAGCAACAATAAACAAACAGCAAGAACAGTTCATGTGCAAAGAGCACATGGATGCATGGATGATGTCGTTGATGAATGAAAGGGGAAGCTGGGTTGGGCAAACGTTGGGCACACGACTGACGGACGAACAATGACGACGTTGAATTTATATGAACAACGACGCCATTGAAAACGAACTACGAATCCGACGAATCCGACGAATCCAACGAAGCCGACGAAAGCGACGATGCCGTTGACGCCTCACAGATGCTGTAATCCGCAGGCAAATTACATTCGTCGCGAAACCGGAGAACGCAGCAGACGTTTATCTAAGTGAGAAATACAACACACACGGCAAGTCCTCAACAGTCATACAGTATCCTACATAGAGTCAGTTCGATTAATCGTGAGTCAGTCTGTCACGTAGGCATAGAATAACGGCCTAAACGACTATCAGCAGCAGCGGCAGCAGCAGTGGCAACCAAATGGCAAAAAAACCAGACTAGCAATTTTAAAGGCTGTCATTAGTTGCTCATTTAATTTAACTGTGTTGTTTTTTTGCTTCTCTCTCTTTTTTGGCTAAGCCTGCTGAGCCTATTGTTTTGCCAACGAAACACAAAAAATAAACCTTAAAAAAGTTAATAACTGTAAAAACTCACACGACTTTTTTGAAGTCGGTTGTTTGTTGTTGTTTTTTTATTGTGACAGTGTTGAAGCAAGTGTAGAAGTAAAAACTGAAATTATATAAAATAATGTGCTTGCGTGCCTTTGTCAGACTATCTAAGACATAGTTATTTAAAGCAACAACAAGTTTACAGTGCGCTTTGTCTCATCTCGTTTCGTCTCGTCCGGTCTCGTCCCGTCACGGACCGGACGACCGCAAAGCAAACGATTCGAAAAGGAAAAGGCAAAGACGCGTTAAGTTTTGCAGCATCCGGACAGATTGAATAACGTTGAAACAAGCATACGTACTGAAAAACTTTGAAAGGAACTCTCCCTTAAAACCGAAGCAGCAAAAACACACATCAAACACACATCAAACATTCATCAAACATACATCGAACTCAAACGTGTTCGCTTAGAAAGGCACATTTGGAAGAGTACGCACACAAACACACACGCAAAGCAACACACACACACACACGCGCGCACACTCTTTGTGTATTTTGTTAGTGTGTATTTGCACAGCATACGACAGAACAAAAGGCAAAAAAAAAATAATTAAGAATGAAAAAAAAACAAGCGAAATTGAAACAAGAGAAAAAAACATTGCTAATTTTTTGCAAAGAAATTATGAATAAATGTTAAAGAGAAAAATGTTAAAAACACACACACACTCACGCCCACACCAGTGTCAATTAAGACAGATGCAAATTAAATAGCAAAAAGAAGGCAAAAACAATAACAACAACAAAACAACTACGCTTCTCATTATTGGCCTACATAAGTACGCCATCGTCCTCTGTTTGAATTTTTGCAGCGAGCAGGCGTGCGTGTGTGTATTATGTGTGTCCGTGTGCGTATGCGTGTGTGTGTATAAATTCTTTCCTTACAGTTTTCTGTTCCTTTTTTTTTGAATTATTTTTTTTTCCATTCGTTTGTTCGTACTTTCGTTCATGTGCCAGAACCGTGTGCAGAACACGCCCAATTTACTAGCGACCAACAGCAGTTCGTTCAACAGTAAAAATAACTCAGCCAAGACGACACGAGATCGAGATTAGAGTGCAAAAACAGTTAAGACAGCATTCAAGTAAACTTGACAAAACAATTTTAATATTATTAAAAGTATATACATATTTATATATATATTTCACTATATTATATTTTATTATATTATATTATATTATATAAAAAAAATATATATGTATGTGTATAAAAAATAATAACGCAGTTGTTTTATTATTACAATTGTGTGATTTGTGAATGTTTTTCTTTTTTGTTGTTTTTTTTCAATCAAGTGTAAAATAATAATAATAAAAATCTAAGTGAACCAATTATAGTTAACAACGAAGTACGGAATTCATTGGATCGGATCACATAACACATCAAGAATATGTTAAAAGTGTGCAAAATTAATGGAATTCAAGTGCGATACCATGCGACGCGTTTATAAGAGAAGACTCAAAGGGGCTTTGCCGACGTACCGTTAAGAAGCAAGAGCAGTTCGGAAAATCAGCGAAATCGAAGAAAATCGGCAAAACCAACCGGCAAGAAAATCTACGAACAAATTGCGAAGGAACAATAAGAAAAATCTGTACGAAAACTGAAATACACACAAATACAACAATTCAAAAACACACACAAAAAATAACATCAAATATATCAAGCATACGCCCAGTCTGACGGCAAATATGTGTTAAAGAAAAACTGAGACTCAAATCAAACATAACAAAAGTACTGAAAACAACCAAAACGTATTAAAGTCAAAATTATTGCATTTAACTGAACAAAAAAAAAACAACAAAACAAAAACGTATATAAAAACCTACAAAAAATAAATAAAATGATAAAAATGACATTTTTGGACGCAATTTAAAAAAAAAATTGTGTAAAATAAATGCTGTGTCAAAGTTGATTTTGAAAAGTTAAACCGTATTTTCGATTAAACCAATTGAAACAATTGAACCAATAAAATCTATAACAAGTAACGCAAAACGATTACAACAATTACGACGAAAGCTTCGGTATTAAACACCTACGCACATTTGCAGTAAGCCAGCCAAGCGTCAGGCTGACAGTCGGGCAGTCGGGCAGTCGAGCAGTCGAGCAGTTGAGCAGTCGAGCAGCCGGGCGGGCAGGCAACCAAGCAAGTGCGAAAGTGTACGCAGACAGTTAAGCAATACACACACACACACACACACACAGATACAGACACAGACACAGACAAACAAGTGTACAATTACAACATAGAACCATTGAGCCAACCACCCAAACAAGGAGTCACCCAACTAACCAACCACGAAAAATAAACGTTATGAAAGCCAACAACAGCAACAAGGCTGCAGAGAACAGATCAACAGCATCTTACGTTATGTTACGTAGTGTTGCGTAGTGTTGCGTAGCACGATAATATATAATATTGCTTTACACTACGCAAAGGCTCGTTTGTACTTTCGTTCGTGCGTTCGCTCGTTCGTTCATTCGTTCGTGCGTTCGTTCTTTTGTGCGTTTGTGCGTTTGTTACGTTGCTGTTTAAAAGACAAAAACAAAAACAAAAAGCAAAAAATACAGCGCTTAAACGTTTGTTTATACGTTTCGTCGTTCGCTTACTCATTTTCTTATTGTAACATGTAAAATTGTTGAAAAATCTAATAAGAGTAAAACGTTGAAACGACGACGACGACGACGAAGGAAGGCAGAGAAAATATAACACTCAAAACGTAAAAAACTAAAAACCAACAACCAACAACGAACAACGACAACAACCGCCAAAGGCAAGCAGCAGCAGAAGTGACAAGAACGCGGTTCGTTTGTGTGCGTGTTTCCGCGTGAGGACTAGAGCAAAAAGAGCAGAGACAAAAGCACCACACGCTGAGACATATTTGGCAAACAACAACAACAACAACAACAACAACAAAAAGAAAACATCACGAGTCCACATTTCCAGCATCTACAGACAAAGCAGTCTCTCAGCACGCAGAACATGTATTGGTTCTCCTTCACGTTGTTGCTGTTCGTGCGTTTGAGTAAGTTTACTTTCATAACCAAACACCAACTTAATATAATTTCATAATTTCACACATACATTTCACATACCAATGTTTACGTTTACATTGTTTTCCTCTATATTTGTCTTTTGTCGATTGTTGTTCATTTTCGTTTGTGCATCGAAGACACGGCACATTGCATGACATCAATAATTAAAGAGTTGATTATTTAACTTGTGTCGTCAGTGCTGCTTATATTTGATGGAAGGAAATGCAATAAATACCAAAACAAGACAAAAATAAGTAAATGAAATTAAATAAACCAAAGTAGAGGCAAGTCAAGAACAACGGATGCTTTATCTATGCGCATATGTAGGTGTATCTGTATGTTTATATATTAATGTGTACATGTTTGAGAGCTTAAATATATTTGCGTAGGTAGATACAGTTTTTGCCAATGACAACACCAACACCACCTGTTAGTTTATTATGATTGACACGCGCAGCAGCAGCGACAGACACTGCTGCTGGTGACTGTGGCAACGGCAGCGGCAGCGGCAGTGGCAGCTGCGTTGGTGGTCACGATGATGGAGGCAGTTGGTGATTGCCGCAGCAACGGTCGAGATCAACGATGGCGTCCTCAGTGGCACTGAATGGCAGCAAAGAATTTTGTTAAACTTTCTCACACGCACATACGCAGTCAGTCAGTCAGTCAGTCAGTGAGTTAGTGAGTCAGTCACGCACGCACGCACGCACGCAACACGACCATTCGCTCAACTTATTTAAAGCTTTACTCGCGACCTACGACCTAACCAACTGTTCGCACACGCTCATGCACACCGCAAGCCCGGCATGAACCGAAATCGCGTGGCCCTTTTTCCTTACTTTTTTGCCACTGTATGTGTATATGTATATACGATACATATATACATATATATACAATTGTATATATATATTTATTTTTGTTTTTTGATTCTTCCTTTTTCACGCACGCGTATACAGAAAATTGACACATACACAGTTGAATACTTCGATTGCCATAAATTTCAGATCCATACGAAAGCGAAAACAAACAATAAGTAAAGTATACATTTAAAAAAAAGAACATTACCCAAACTCGTAGCTTGATTATCCGACCCGATCCGATCCGATCCAATCCAATGCGATCTGTTACTCTTGAGTCTAGACCGTTAACTTAATTAGGCGGTGCAAGTCCGTTACATTACGAATACAAATTTCTACCACCATAGCTATGAATAAATTAAAAATGTCGAACTGTTCCTCTTGCTTCCAAAGAACAGACCAAACATGTCTTTTCTCTATGAAAATGCTATAACAAGCCAACTACTTTCCTGGGGGACTATTATTACACTTAAATCTAAGAGATACATGGAAGGATGTACATATATATCATATACATATGTACATTCAAGTTATAATTAGGAACTTAGAACAAAACACTGGATCCAGTGAGTGTTGAGTGTACCATCCAATTTGCATCTTTCTGTGTGGTACTTCTTGGGTTTTGATTGTTTCACCTCATTTTGTGACTCATGGAAATTCCCGATTTCGGCAATAAGTGGGTATGTTAGAAAGTAGGTCTTCGATAAAAGTAGGGCCGCGCGTCTTGTACTTCTCTGGCTTAGGATATAATCCTCTATAAAATGTCATAAATTTCGTATCAAGTAGCCGTTGACCTAAATTTCCACATTAACAGTCTACTTTCCGAATTTAAAGTCTCTGTCTAAATTTTGCTCAGAACTTTGTTAGAAGAGTATATAAACAAACAGACGGACAGACATTCGGATATGTCTTAATTGGCTCTTCTGGTAGTGATGATCGAGAATATCCACTTTCAATACTATGCTATCACTTCAGAAAGTTGTTGCAAGTAATAAAATGGCATGCTTGAATGTACAATACCATGGATGCAATTATAAGTAAGCAAGGAGAATCTGCCACCGCTGAGGTTGAAAGCTTCAAATAGAACCATCTGGACAAACGTTTTATCATTACAATGGACATTGTAATTTTCCAAGTAATTGAATTTGAAAGACTTAATATGCAAATTGAAATTATTATTCAATTATTTGATGTTTTTTTCTTGTTGTAAATTTCTCCTTAGTCAATCACTAACAACAACGCAATTGTCTTGAATCAACGAAGTCAGTGGAAAACTGTCTAACGATGAAAATTTAACTCATTGCTCATATGGTTTCAATGACATTAAGTTTTTTAGTTTTGCCAACAAGAAAGTGGTAAACGGCCTTACTTTCGGATCCGATTTATTTCCTGGCAATAATAAAAGACTTAATAAAGGACTTAAAATCATTTGAAGTCTACCTTAGCGGAAATCTATAATTTCAGCAGCGATGCATTTCTCAAAAGTGTTTGCCTAAGTTTAAATTTATTTGCATACTTTATATTTATATTTATGCTGCAACAACAAATTTCAAGCACAAACAATTGGATTATGAGTTAGCATACAAGCGGACAGACTGTCATTCAGACAAACTTCAAATGAGTTGCACGCTCACGTTTCAGGAGTAGACAACTTTTAACGCGACAACGCCCTAAGTCATCGCATACCATCTAAAAACAAACTCGGCCTAAGTGATTTTTGGCATCGCGCTGGCTAAAAAAGGTGCAGATAAAACATATGTATACTGATAGCCTCGTATCATAACTTCAAAACAGGAAAAGTCATGCGTTTCAAATACTTGCAGCCGTGCTAATTTACTGTAATTTCCAAGAACCTGATCGTTTGATATTCGAATACAAGCCAGCTAATTGATTGTAAACGTCTTCAATGCATTCAAAGGCAGACCCCGCACTGCACTTGTAGCGGCACTTGGTTGCAAGTCAATATTCTACATGTATTCCACGAAAATAATCTCAACAAAACATGTACTAATGTTACTTGCATTGATTTGCATTGCACTACATTGCCATTTCCAGATAACTTCATAATTAAGCTCATTGAAAGCCACTTTGCAAATGCTAAAAGACAAACAAGCTAACATCATTCACGTTCCGTCAAATAGAACTAATTGTCAGGATTCGCAGAAATGAACGTTCACATACGTCTACGTTGTTAAATTATTTACGGAACGAAAATGCAGGGAAATGGAAATACGTAGAAGTGAAAAGTTTATATGTAATTATTCTGTTAAAAACTTTTTCGCTTTTGGTTTGAACTAGTTGAACAACAAATTCTATTACACAATTAGAACAAAAGTTTTAAAAGCAAATTATTTTATTACAAATGGTATATACATATATATTCTTTATAACTGCAATCAAAATATTCACATTGTCGCAGAACTTCGTTGCAGTGACATTTTAGTTTAGTTTTTACTTCTGTGCCAGTAGTGCAAACTCTTGAAAGGACACGGACAAACCATAAAGTGAACTCAGTCTAATAAAAGATAAAAAAGTTTGCAACTACACATGTTGTCAGTTGCAATGGCTGCGTAAATAGCTTAAATTCTCTAGAAGACAACAAACAGTAACTAAGCAACAATGTGCACAATGTGGTTTTCAATTATCAAATAAATTCCATGCAAATTCATTCATTTATGAATTTACTCATACATGCCAACAAACGTTCATTACTCTTACATTCATTGAAAAACATCACAGCCAGTATTTATGAATCATTTTCGAAAATAACGCATACGCCTACTATTTTCAAAATACCACGTACGTAATTGAATATGTGTGGAAATGTGCACCCACAATTTCATGTTAGTTCAACTAGGATTCGAAGAAAATGCACTTATTGAAATCAATACTGTGTGTGAACAATATTGCAAAACAAATATTCTGTGAATAAATTGCAAAAATTCAAGTGAAAGTATAAGAAGGATAAGCTTTTTTTGAAGCTTTTGCCACACCATATACACAGCACAAAAATGGACAGATATAAACAACAACAACAAAATCCTTATATTGATTTTCTTCTTGTTTTTGACATTTTCTTCTTCTTCTTCAATTTATGCTGTTCCTTCTTCCACTTCATTTTCTTGTTTTCCTTCTTCATGTTCATCTTTGTGATTTTGTTAAAAATTTTACTACTTTTGTGTTTGTGATGCTGCCAAGAACAAAAGAGCGAAGCTAATAGTCAAAAATCTGAATTAAGTAGAGACCAACCAACACAAGTCTTGCGTACAAGAAAATTCTGTTTGTGCTCAAGCTCAAATATGACAAAGAGAAAAGACGAGAGCGAAATGGAAATGGAAATGGTATGAAGTGTGTGACTGAAGTGTGTGCGAGTGAGGCAACAGCAAGGCCAACGGCAAACGGTAAGCGAGTGCGGTTGAGTATACGAAGATGTGTGGGTGTATGTGTATATTGGTGATGCACGAAAGAGACAAAATGCCAAAAATCCTGCTTAGTCGAAAGTGAAAGTGCATGCTTAAAGGAAGCATGCGCTGAAGCAACACCAGACACTCGACGTGTGAATGAATGGTCGTCCAACGCAATAAGCAAATGAGGGTGTTGTGAACGAGCAGAAGCGTAAAGAGAGTAAATTGCGATAGGAGGGTCGCGTTGAGTTGAATATTGGACTATGTGATATTGGGTTATGTTAGGTTGCGTTGGGTTGCGTTGGGTTGTGTTGAGTTGAGATGAGATGAGTTGAGATGAGTTAAGTTTTGTTGCGTTGTAGGGGGGCAATCTCAATTGCTTGGCATTTCGCATAACCAAGCTGAAACAAGTTGAGCGAAGGCACAAGTCAAAATCGAGATAAATGCCAACGTCTCCGGCAGAACATTCGTACGCTTACTTGTGTGGTTGGCATTCGGTCTGAGAAAAACTCAACAGAAATGTTTGTGTTCTACTTGGTGTATTTGTAAATTTTTTATGTGTATGTGTTACGATTTCATTCATTAAAATAAAGCAAGGAAGCAGCACTTCCAGGAAAAACTTCTTTACCGCACTGACACATATGCACACTCACGCACACATACACAGACACAGACACACACTTACTATAAATACAAGACCATAAACACACGCATTTACACAAATTCTATTTTCACATAAACACGTTGGCAGAAAACAAACAAACGAGCAGACAGACTTACAGGCATTTATAGCCCGCTGCTCTTTGGAGACATCCTTAAAATATGTGTATATAAAAAGCACAATATGTTTATGTATACGTTAACTCACATTGCGTTCCGCTCAGTTGTAGGCAATGAGGACGAATTCCATGGCAGCAGTAGCAGCAGCGATGGCAATAACAGCAGAGCTGGCAGCGACCATCGTGACCACCACCATCAACAGCAACAGCAACAGCAACAACAGCAGCAGCATCACCAACACAATGACAGGGTAATCGATGCTCCGTTTCCTTGGCCCGAACGCAACTACGAGCATGATGATGATGACTCTGGCGTTGGCGGCGGAGGGGGTGGTGGTGTTATCGATGGTGGTAGTCCTACATCTAATCATCATCAATTACTGGGCACTGCGTTTGTACAAGGATTTGATGCAGGTCAACAGCAACCGCAGTTACGTTCTGCTGGCAAATCACGACATTTTGATTTAAACACAAAGAACTGGGATGATATACACGGTAACGAACAAAATCATGATCACGATCACGAACAAGATCATGATCACGTACACGCTGAATTAAACGAACACAAAATGCACAACTCCGAGCACGATCTCGGTCATGATACGGGTGATTTGACGGATGAGGATGATCTGCTGCACGCTCACGATGAGCATGAAGACTATAATGGGTCATCCGATTTTCCGCCACACCAGCATGGCGGAGATGATGCATATTTCGGACAAGTGTTTACATCGGAGCCAGTTACACCAGCTAGTAAGAACGGTGACACACCCAAATTTCGTAACATTGGCACCGGTATACGTAGTGATTTATACGGCGTTCGCGAGTGGGGTGATCGACAGGCGGGCTATGTGGGTGGACCGAGTAAGCAAAAGGGCTTCCGACCTTTTGTCAATCGAAATATCGTACACGATGATCCACGTTCATTACCTGACGGCGGCGAAGGATTCCGACACGGTGGTAGTATTTGTCAGGTGCCCTGCGACGATTTTCAATGGCAATGTGTCAATTGTCAGTGTATTGATTTGCACGGTCGTTGCAACAAAGAACACGAATGCGCTGACGGTTCAGATGAACTTGAATGCGAGGGTATGAATGATATGATGCCCAAGTTGCAGAAGGAATGTGAACAGACCGGTCAACACACGATGTGCCCAAAAACGTATCGCTGCATCAATAAAGAATGGCTCTGCGATGGTGACGATGATTGTGGTGACTACTCAGATGAAACGCATTGCGGTGAACGCTTCAATTGCACCGAGGATCAGTTTGAGTGTCAAAACGGATTCTGCATACCGAAACAGTGGGTTTGTGATGGCGAAAACGACTGTAAGGACTTCTCCGACGAAATGCATTGTAATCGTACTGGGTTAGTTAAGCTATATGAAATTGCTTCGTACTTATTTCAATTCAAAATGTATAATCCTTACAATTACAGCTGCACAGATGAGCATTTCACCTGTAATGATGGATATTGCATCTCCATTGCTTTTCGATGCGATGGCGAACGTGATTGTGACGACAACTCGGATGAATACAAATGCCCGGCCGTGATCAACAGCTGCCCAGAAGGTGAATTCAAATGTCGTGGCGGTTTGGGCGGTGCTGGCGGTCCAAGTGGTCAGTGCATATTGAATCGTTTTCGTTGTGATGGCGATAATGATTGTGGTGACTGGAGCGATGAAGAGAATTGTCCACAGAAGCCGTCACAATGCACATCGAACGAGTACAAATGCGCCGATGGCACTTGCATACCAAAACGTTGGAAATGCGATAAGGAGCAAGATTGCGATGGCGGTGAAGATGAGAACGATTGCGGTAATATGAGTCCAGGTCATTCTCAAGCCTGCGGTCAGGATGAATTTACTTGTCATAATGGGCGTTGCATACTGGTAACTGTCGACTAACTTATCCAATTTGATTTTCATAAGAAAACAAGAAAAGCATTAATTTTTTATACTATGGTATTTTACAGCGAACCTGGCTGTGCGATGGCTACCCGGACTGCTCATCAGCAGAGGATGAAGTTGACTGTCATTTGCAATGCGATGTTGGCCAGTTTCTGTGTCCAGCCAAAAAAAATATTACAAATTTAAAGTAGGTTTCTCTCACTTTTTTACCAACAATCTTTTCATCTTAATAATGCATACTTTAATCAACGTATCTCATTGTGCAAACCAGGATCTGCGTACATCAAAAACATGTTTGCGACGGTCAGAATGATTGTCCACTGGGCGAAGATGAGGTAAATTGCCCCACGCATCGAGAGTGTCCTGAACCAAAGCAATGTGAGCAGCTTTGCATTAAGACCGCAAGAGGGCGTGATGAGTGCGCTTGCCGTTTGGGTTATCTCATGCATGAAAATAAGCGCAAGTAAATCACAAGCTGAATTATGGTTATGCTAGTTGTATTCAACAATCGTTTTAAAATATTTAACAGCTGTACGGATATCGATGAGTGTCAGTACCAGACCAGTCCGGTGTGCTCTCAGAAATGTCAGAATACACTTGGCTCGTTTATCTGCTCCTGCGAAACCGGTTACATTTTACGGCCGGACTTGCGTACCTGCAAGGCATTGGGTGGCGCTATGACACTGCTTGTGGCCAATCGCTGGGATATACGTCGTGTTACATTGAGCAACAATCGCTATACGGCCATTGTCAAGGGTTTGCATAATGCAATTGCACTCGACTACCACTACCGTAAGGGACTCATGTTCTGGTCGGATGTCTCAACGGATGTCATCAAAATGGTGTACATGAATGGTACTCGTGTGCGTGACGTTATCAAATGGGGCCTCGAATCGCCTGGTGGCATTGCAGTAGATTGGGTGCATGATCTCCTCTTCTGGACTGATTCTGGCACGCGACGAGTTGAGGTTTCCAACTTCCAAGGTAATTTACGAGCTGTTATTGCTTCAAATGATTTAGATAAGCCACGTGCAATTGTTATACACCCTGGTGAGGCATTGGTCTTTTGGAGTGATTGGGGTAAGTGTGCTAATATTTCATACAGTTTGCGGAACGATTATATAAGTGCATCACTTTTCACATTTAGGTCCGAATCCGAAAATAGAGCGCGCACACATGGATGGCTCACAGCGGCAAATAATCATAACGAAAGGCGTAACCTGGCCAAATGGCCTGGCAATTGATTATCCAAATCGTAAACTCTATTGGGCCGACGCAAAGCAACATGCGATCGAGTGTTCAAACTTCGATGGCAAGGAACGTATAAAAATCCTTAGCACTCATTTACCACATCCATTCGCATTGACCATTTTTGAAGACACAATGTACTGGACCGATTGGAATACAAAGACGGTCTCGGCAGCAAATAAGATAACAGGAAAAGGCTTTCGTTCGGTGCACGAAAATTTCCACTTTCCAATGGACATACATGCATACCACCCCGCCAGACAGCCAGAATATACCGATCGTTGCCAAAAGGATCGACGCGGTCTACGTGGTGGCTGTTCCCATTTGTGTCTACCGAATAAAAACTCCAGACGTTGTGGATGCCCGATTGGGTTGTCACTCAAGGAAGATGGGTAAAAATGCAATCATTAAAATTTCTTAGGCATTCCTAATTGATTCTCATGGTACTCCATTTCACAGCAAAACATGTAAGAGTGCTCCGGACAAACTGGTATTGGTTGCACGCCGTAAGGATATTCGATTACGTCAACTAAATGCAAGGCCACGAGAGCCGAATGAAGTCGATATGATTGTGCCATTGGATAATCTAAAGCATGCCGTCGCACTTGATTGGTGCAGTGAAACCGATTTCATCTACTGGACCGACGTTGAACGCAGTTCCATAAACAAGGCACACCTCAATGGTAGCTACCAACAGAAGGTTGTGCATTCAAATCTTGTTTCGCCGGTGGGCTTAGCCTTAGACTGGGTTACCGACAAGCTCTACTGGACAGATCCCTCTACGAATCGCATTGAAGTTGCAACAACCAATGGCAAAATGCGTACACTTTTAGTTTGGGAGAAATTGGATAAGCCCCGTGATATTGTCGTCAATCCAGTTGGTGAGTTTAAGTGAGCTGACTTGTTGTACTACAAGATTTAACACTGTTGTCCCATCCAGAGGGATTAATGTTCTGGTCTGACTGGGGTGAGGAAGCAATGATTGAACGCGCCAATATGGATGGCCAGAGTCGTGTGGTTGTAGCAGCCAAAAATCTTATGTGGCCCAATGGTTTGGCCATTGATTATGATCAAAGCAAGCTTTATTTCGTTGACGGCGGCACTAAAACCTTGGAGAGCATGAGCTACGATGGCACCGGACGCAAAATCATAATCAGTAAGTGCAAGTCTCATTTTCAAGCAAAACGTTTACTGTGATTGTCCTTTTATATATTGCTTAAGATGGTCTCGGTCATCCCTTTGGATTGGATGTGAGCGGCAGCCGTGTATATTGGACCGATTGGGACACCAAATCTGCCATGAGCGCCGATAAGTTGACGGGCAAAGATACGAGCACCGTCATAGCCAATACAAGTGATCTAATGGATATACGGGTCTTTCATCGCTCACGCAAGCGTATTTTCAATGCTTGTGAAAGACTTAACGGTGGCTGTTCCCATCTCTGTCTACTCAATCCACTAAATTACACGTGCGCCTGTGCTGTAGGTGTTCAACTGAAGGAGGATCAGCGCACTTGCTCCGAAGGTCCAAGCCGTTATATACTCTTTGCGCATCGCATTGACATACGTCAAATATCACTCGACTTTGATCATTTAATCGATGTGGTTTTGCCACTGCCACCAATTTCAAATGCTGTTGCCTTAGATGTGGATCGCAAGACAGGTGTTGTTTACTGGTCTGACACTGTGGAAAGCGTTATCATGAGCTCTAGCCAAGATGGTCTGCATGTGAATAAAGTAATTGGTGAAAGTTTGGAAAATCCTGATGGCCTGGTTGTCGACTCCATTGGCAGAATGGTGGGTGATCTTTTAATGAATTGCATTACATTTCTTAAAATTGCTTTTTTTTACGTAATTGTGTACAGCTATATTGGGCTGACGCTGGTCGTCACACAATTGAAGTTGCCACTTTGGATGGATTACATCGCCATGTTATCGCCTATAAGGATTTAGAGTCACCGCGTGGTCTAGCGCTTGATTATGAGGCTGGTTTGATGTTTTGGACAGACTGGGGACACTATCGCAAAATTGAACGCGCGCACATGGATGGAAACGAACGTTCGCGCATCGTTACCGCAAATTTGGGCTGGCCCAATGGTCTCTCGCTCGATTTAAAGAGTAAACGTATCTACTGGGTCGATGCACGTCTTAAAACCATCGATTCGTGCGATTATACGGGCAACCAGCGCAAGTTGATTATGTCCGCGTTGCATCATCCATACGCATTGACTTTAACTGAAGACTTCATCTACTGGACCGACTGGAAATCGAAGGCACTACATATGGCTGACCGTAATAATATTTCAGCGAAACGAGATGTCATGACAAATATTGATGGACTGATGGACATTAAGATTATAACCGTCGGTAAGCCTCTACCGGAGAATATGTGCGGACCAAATAATGGTGGTTGTTCGCATCTGTGTCTTCGTAATCCGTCTGGCTTTTCGTGCCGCTGTCCGATTGGCTTAAAACTCAAGGAGAACAGCACCACAGAGTGCCAGAATTTGCCGGAGGTAGGCTTTTCCAATTTTATCGCCATTTTACGACACTCATATTTAATTTTAACTTTCAGGATTATCTTCTTATTGCATTGCGTTCCGGCATTGGCATGATCTCTTT
Source organism: Phortica magna (assembly GCA_037044515.1). Classification (NCBI taxonomy): domain Eukaryota; kingdom Metazoa; phylum Arthropoda; class Insecta; order Diptera; family Drosophilidae; genus Phortica; species Phortica magna. Next base: position 161,023 of record JBAMBP010001819.1, read on the forward strand.
GAATAGCGGTGATTACATGGATGTCGTTTTACCGATCTCTGGTGTACACGGCGCCGTTGTGCTTGACTATCATTACCGGAAGAATTGGCTGTTTTTCGCGGATGTGAATGTCGATGTGATACGACGTGTTAACCTGCTTAACTTTACCGAAAACAAAGTGATTGTGAAGAAAGATTTACTCACTCCCAATGGTATTGCTGTTGATTGGATTGCCGAAAATCTCTATTGGTCCGATACAGACAGAAAAGTTATCGAGGTGGCCCGCTTGGATGGC
>JBAMBP010001820.1:0-11310 GCA_037044515.1 Phortica magna
TACGTATTGCTCTCGGTGCCTGTTCGCACTCCTGCGTAGCTTGCCGACGACAAGCAGCCCCTGCTGCCACTCCTCGACACTGTGGGTCTCCGACATGAACTCCACAGCGCGCGGCAGCACCGCCAGCGGCACATCATCCGGAGTCCGTCTCTTCATTGTAGCTCCACGGGTCTGCGGGGTCGTCGCTGCCTGCGCCTTGCATTGTGCTGAGGTGGTGAATGGAAGGAAGGAAAGACGCTGAGAAACGTCAGCGTGTGAAAGCGACGCTGGGGGACACTGGAGAGTACGGCGGGGAAAAAAAAAGATAAAGCTATAAACTGAGGGTTAGATAACTCTGAAAGGACAGAAGAATGTGGAGAAAGTGGGGAAAACATAAGGGAGCGCTGAGAAGAATCATTACGTTGCATGACGACCATCACAAGACTGCAGTACAACAGGAGCGATCACGCAGGATCTGCTGCAAAGTGAGACAATCACGCCACCAGCAGCCGTTGGAAAGAATGGAAAGGAGGAAACAGGAGAATAAACAGTGCGCTGCAAGAACCCTACGGCGTCAGTTATGAGCTGTTCTTTTAGCAGGCAAATGAGTCGTGGACTGAGTGCGCTACTCCAAGCTACTGCAAAATCAGAGGGAAAGTAAGAAACAAAACTTGCAGAGCCCCACCATCATGGATTTGTTAGGAACGGTGGGACGTGCTCTCTACACTACAGTCGTAGAGGAACACACTATATACATACATATTACCACTGTGGATGTGTTGACGCTGTACAATTGGTACTATGCACCATTCACTTCCACAGTAGCAGGTACAAGCTGCCGAACCGAAACGGCACAGATAAGTGTTCCAGCTAGTAGAACCGGAAATGCATATATGATGAGAGGGGAGCATGATAGGGTAGTAAACAAAGAAGGAGAGAGAGAGAGAGAGGAGAGAGGAGAAAAACTCAGTAAATACTGCCGAAGCAGTAGTGGCACGAGAGAATGACAAGAAGAAAGACAGAAAGACTCATGCCCAGCGAAAGAAAATCGGTGGTTACGGGTCGCAGTCATCGTCAGCCGCGGCTTCCTCGTCTTCAGAGTCTCCGTAGTCATTCTTGAAATACTCGTTGAACTTTTGGAACACTTCAGTGTCTATGTTGCGTCCGTGCAGGTCTCGGATGCGCTTCCCGCCGCCACACTCGCGTATTTCATCGAGCACCGTGTTGGTGGGCGTGTGGCCATCCTCTAGCTCCCGCTGGCCGTGCTCGAGCAGACTGAGGAGTGCCTTCAGTACAGGGTCAAACGCATATCCCATAACAGTGAGTGACTTGAGGGCCTCGCACAGCCGCGGCACGGCGCAAATGTCGAGCAGGTAGACGCGGTGCTTGTGCTCGCCCTCAGTGCACATGTGCATGACCGCATCTGCGGCATCGGCCAGTCACCTCTCGTGATCGCTATCCGCGAGGCACTCCAGCACAGGAGTGAAGATCTCCTTCTGCATGAGCACAGTCCTGGCTGACGAGTCTCCGTATTCGGCAATGACGGAGACTAGCATGCAGGTGCTCTGTCGAATACGTTCTTCCGGTCGGTGTAGCAGCGCCGTGAACAGACTGAGCCCGCCGGCCCTGACCACCTCTTGTACCAGGTCAGTGGTGCCGCTGTCCCTCGCCAGTGATTGTCATGGCGCCCAGCATCTCAACGCACAGTGTCTTCGTTGTCGCTGGAGAGTTTGGACACCGCCGCCCGCTACAGCGCCGGTAGCCACGACAGCGTCACAGTGTTGTGTGGAGCAGGCAGCAAATTTCACCGAGGCACATCACACTGCCGCCGGACAACACTATCGTCGGTGTGCCCCATCAGGCGACGCAAGAAGCGGCAGCAGCGGGGACACGGCGTCCAGCGGCAGGCACGGCTCGCAGCAGCAGATGCACGCCAGCAGCGCCAATCACATGGGCCACCACATCGAGCTGCTGGTTCAGGCGCCTCCAGACACGCCGCGAGCGCGGGGAGAGCGCCGGCCGCCACGCAGGCGTCACGGGACTGCGGGTCCTGTAGCAGAGGTGGCGTCAGCACCTCCGCGGCCTTCCCGCGGCACTCCTCTGAAGGGCTCTGCAGCAGCGCCACCAGCGGGGCGGCGGCACCACACTCGATAATTGTGTGCGCGTGATCGTTGTCTCAATCACGAGGTAGGCAATATTCCAGAGCACCTCGGCGGCCTCGGCCTGCAGCTCCGGGTGCTCGCTCAGCCTGAGGAACCGCACCAGATGCGGCACGGCGCCACTCGCCACCACCTCCGTCCTCGGGACGCCTGCTCCACACTCCCATCAGCTTGCCGGACGACAAGCAGCCCCTGCCGCCACTCCTTGACAGTCTGTGGTCTCTGACATGAACTCCACAGCGCGCGGCAGCACCGCCAGCGGCACATCCTCCGGGTATCGTCTCTTCATTGTAGCTCCACGGGTCTGCGGGGTTGTTGTTGACTGCGCCTTGCATTGTGTGGGGACGGAGAGGAGGTGAACAGAAGGCGGCGACGTTGGCCGTTTTTGTTTTTGCTGTTTTGAGGTACGGAAAATGAGGTGAACTAGAGTCTCGAGAAAAAATAACGTAAATTTCTGCAGTTGGTTGGAAGAGGAGTACGAAAGAAACGGAGAGAGTGTGGGCAGAGACAAAGATGGAGAAGTGAAACAGTCCAGATGAACGCGGCACACAGGCAAATACATACACAGCGAGACTCTGCTAGGGAGCGACGCAAAGCCTCACAGCCGACTCTGTGTGGAGTGCAAGCAACGCCCAAGTCTCGGTGCCGGCAGCAGAGGACAACACGTGGAAAACTGAAATCTCGAAAATGAAAAGTGGGTCGAAGAAAAAAAAAACTGGAAAAGGAAAAACAGAATCTATGAAAGAGAACGGCAGAGATCAACCGCAGAACCCTTACGCGTAGCCGTACAGGATCTGCCCGCGCTTGCGCAGCGCGTTCACCACGTCCGACGCGGTGATGGTCTTCTTGCGGCTGTACTCGGCGTACGCGGAGCCGTCACGCACGACGCCCTCCACGAAGCTCTTGAGCACGCGGCGCACCTCCTCGTAGATCTCGGACGAGATGCGCTTCACGCCGCCGCGGCGGGCGAGGCGACGGATGGAGCCGTGCGTGATGCCGCGGATGTTGTCGCGGAGGATCTTCTTCTGGCGCTTCTGGGAGCCCTTAGCGTCAGCGGACTTCTTGCCCTTGGCCATGGTTGTGTTTAGTAGTGGTTGTTGTTGGTTGGTGGTGAGCTTGGTGTAGCGGGTGTAAACTGCAGAGGTTTCGATTGAGAGGAAGAGTCAAGGTTGGATAGGCGTGGTGGAAGGTTTAAGCCGAGAGATTGGGCGACGTTCGCATCCATTGGAAGTCTCTAAACAAAAATAATATCAATACTCCACACACTCAAGGGCATGAAGAAGAAAACAGTTAGCTGTCTAACCAACTCGCTCCGACGGACAGGACTTATTTACAGTGTATCAGTCTCTATACATACATCTTCCGTTCTGGTTTAAATACGGTACACGTATTGTTGAACACTACACATGGAGGTTTTTTCCCCCTTCACGTATCGCAGCACTATGATTCCACACGCACGGAGTCTGCGGGACGTAAAAACATTGTCGTTGCTACGGGGGGAAAAGAAATGGGGGAAATCAATAGAGAAATAAGTTTGCTAATTGGAAAAATGTCATGCACCCCATTCGACGGGGGATCAGAGGCCGGCATTTCACGGAGATATAAAAGGAAAAAGCGTTTTGAAAGAAAAAAAAGGTGTTTAATATGGGGGAAAAATGAAAAAAAAATGTGTGGGCGTCTGCTTCTTTCCTCTAGCAGGGGGAAAAAAACGCAGAACAAGCGAACTGTGTCCTCGGTGGAAACGATGGAAGGAACGGAGGCCTTTCAACCGCTTCCCTCGGTGACGCAAACCGGGCAAGATAGAATGTTTTTCAAAATAAAAAAAAAGAGTGCGAGATGCTGCTCTGAAGGTAACATGTAAAACGAAAAAAAAAATGAGAAGAGGGAAATCACACCTGGTGCTCACCCCTCCCCGCGTGGCACGGTCACTTCCGGCTACGCGGCGCCGCGCTTCGCCTTGCGGGCGACGCCGTACGCGTCGGCGGTCTTGAGCGCGTCGACGACGTCGCGCGGGGTGATGAGGCCCGCCTCGTGGTGGATGGTCTCGCCCTTCTGCGTCGCCGCCTCGGCGATCTGGCGCAGCTCGTCGTCGGTGGGGTTCTTGATGCCAATGTCGGCGAGCGTGGTGGGGAGGCCGACGAGCTCGCAGAAGTCGAAGACCGTGTCGATGGTGCTGCTCGGGAAGTCGGCGAGGAAGAGCCCGGCCTGCAGCCCCACGGCCACCTTCTCGCCGTGCAGGAAGGCGTGCGAGCCCGGGTGCACCGTCAGACCGTTGTGGATGGCGTGCGCCGCGCCGATGCCGCAGCTCTCGGCGCCGAGACCCGACATGAGCGTGTTCGCCTCGATGACGCGCTCCAGCGCGGGGCACGTGGACTGCGCCTCGCACGCCTTCTTGGCCTGCGCGCCGTACTGCATGAGCGTCTCGTCGCACAGGCGCGAGATGCCGAGCGCGGTGTAGTTGCCCATGTACTGCCCGTTGAGGTTCACCGAGTGCGTGGAGAAGCACGACTGGCCCTCGTACCACGTGGCCAGCGCGTCGCCCATGCCGCTCACCAGGTAGCGCACCGGCGCGCGCGCAATCACAGCGCTGTCGACAAGCACGAGGTTCGGGTTTGTGGGCAGCTCCAGGTAGCGCGAGAACTCGCCGGTCTTGGTGTAGATGACGCTGAGCGCCGTGCACGGGGCGTCCGAGGCGGCGATGGTAGGCACAATCGCCACCGGCTTCTTGAGCGCGTGGCCCACCGCCTTGCAGGTGTCCATGGTCTTGCCGCCGCCCACCGCCGCGATCACGTCGACGTCCTTGTGCTTGCAGAGACGCTCAATCTCCTCGTCGCAGCACTCGGACGAGAAGACCTCGATGACCGACTCGACGGAGCCGTCCAGCGCCTGCCGCAGCTGGTCGCCCATGGTCTTGTGCACAAACGGGTCCGCGATGATGAGCGCCTTGGAGCCGAAGCGCGCGAGCTCGCTGCCCAGAATGGACATGGCGCCGGGCGCCTGCAGGTAGCGGCCCGGGAAGATGGCGCAGCGCACGTTGGAGGTGGCACGGCCCAGGGCAAGGCGAGAGGAGAACATGGCGGCGGCGAAGAAGAGGAAGAGAGAAGAGGAAGGGTCTGTAGTTTGTTGCGTGGGTTTGCTGGGGTGAAAACGGAAGTGGGGGAAAGAGGGGTGGGGGGTGGGGACACGGTTGCAGAGTAAAGAGGGGAAGGGAAGGGGCGAGAGGGGAAGAAGTGAACAGGCAGCTTGCAATGAGTCAGTTTGCTCTCGACAGAGCATAAGCAGTACGCCGTGCATGTAGCACCACCAGCCGATGGCGCACACCGGACAAAACGTGTCAATCTGGCGAGCATCCAGCGTCGAAACTGTAAAGCATCAAATTATGGTTAGTTCAAGGGGCATACGAAATGGGAGTAATGGAGAGAACCTAAACCATCAGGCATTCAATTAGTGGGAGGGGAGGTGGGAAGAGTCATTGACTGGGCCACTCCAAGGTCCTTTACCAACTGCAGGCGACAACAGAAAAGTAAGTTTTTCGTTTTGATACTTGTGGTGTCGTTGCGCTTCGATTGAAAAGAATTCGGTCAAATGCTGAGAGGGAAAATGATGATCCGTGCAAAAGATATTTTTAATAAATAACAAGTAAACGGGTGTGTGGTAAATCATGCCTCGGCGGAGAGAATCGATGGCACCAACAAAGCTAGGTGGGTGCGGCCGAAGGCTATGAAAAAAACAAATGGAGAGGAAATTGTAATCATTGCAAATTAAATGTGGGGGGGGGGGGGTGAGAGTAAAACTCTCTTTATACAATTGGCAAAATATAGCGATGCCACAAGAAAAAAACTTGAATGGCAATCAGCACGCAGACGACGAGAGAGGGAGGTCTTCCGCTAGTTGACGCGGCGGCGTTTTATGGCACGGAAATCCAAAGTGGTGTGCATGTCGTGCTGCCTCTTGCGGTTCTCCTGCGGGGAAAAGTACTGCAGGCCGCAGCAGTCGCGGTGCTGCTCGCAGTACGCCGCCCACTCGTCCGCGGAGACGGCGGCGGCCATATCCTCCAGCGTTCCGAAGCCCTTCGCCCAGTAGCTGGGCTTGTCGTTGCTGTGTGAGTGGCGGTTGACGCTGGCGCGCTGGTAGGTGTGCTTGTTGTTGCTGTTGAAGATCTCGGCGGCGTACGTCCACGCCGCGGCCGCGGCAGCACCGTACGGTTTGAACACTTTCCAGTACTGCTTCAGGCGAGAGCCGACGAACACCTTCCCATCGTTCCACACGACCTCACCCGAGGGCACGGGGACACCGTCGCCGGCCGGCTCCCACGGAGGGCACGAGTCGGTGCCGAGCAGCAGGATGACCACCTTGTACAGCTGGTCCGGCAGCGGCTCGGGGGCCGCGGCGTTGGCTCTCGGCGCGAGCAGCGTGCGCTCCAGCTGGTGCACCCCGAAGCTGTTCTGGTCCGCGATACGCAGGTGGTACCACGGCACGGGGCCGCCCGGCGCCAGGCTTGGGTCCCAGCTCGAACCGCTTGTCGGGGGTGAAGACGATGCCCTGCTGCCAGAACTTGACGGCCTCGGGGAGCCGGGAGGTGACGATCTTCTCCACAAGCGCCGCGCAGAGCTGCCGGCGCTCGTCGTTCCGCTTGGCGAGCAGCGCCTGCACGTACGCCTCGCGACTGCGCAGGGTCAGCGTCCGCTGAACCACGTCCAGCACCGCGGTCGCCGACGTCGGGTCGACCACGAGGCTCTTCCACGCCTCCACGTCCGGTTGCGGCTTTGCGTTGCGGTCGTCGTGGCTGGGGTACACTAGCCGCCAGCGCAATCAGCCCATAAGCCAGCTGCTCTGCAGAGTCAAAGTGCATGTCGAGTCCAGCGGCGGCGGCGGCCGTCACCGTCGAGCTGATGATGGTGTCGCGAATTTGCTGGGAAACCTCCTCGTCCGAGCCGCCCGCCAGCAACGTCTTCAAAATGAGAGGCATGTAGAGCATGCTTACCAGCGACGGCATGGAAAACGACGACTTGAGCTCCTCCAGCACTCTGCACCGGTGCTCGGAGGATGCAATCACTGAGGGAAATACGGCCTCCTCGGCAGCGGGGTCGGTGACGAACGAAAAGGTCGGAGACACCATCGCCTGGACAGTCTCGAGATCGAAGCCAAGAACGTTTTCCAGCAGGCGCGTCTGCAGTTCAGCAGCGTCCTCCTTTCGGTAGAACAGCCTGCGCACCTGCTGCCACACCTCGTTCGCGATGATGGCACGCAGCACTCCCTTCACGGCCGTCATGCCCTCTTCGTGTGGGGATGCAACAGCGGCTTCCATCTTGCACAGCACGGGCAACAGCATCTGCGAGAGTCCGAAAACGTCCGTGTAGAACATTTCCCCTGTGGGCGACGGGGTTTGTTGAAACAGAGCGAGCTCGGCCGACATGTGTCCATATGTGCGCAACCCTTTGAGTGTGGTGATTAGCTCCCTGGCTGTGCGCACAAGCACTTCAGACGGCTTGGTTTGAAGCTTCCGCAGCACGCATAACAGGCCTGCGGATACGGACGCGGTCGTGGTCTGCGGAATGGCAGCGAGCAGACGGCGCATTCCCAAGCCGCTGGTCAGCGACAGAAGCTGCGGCGCGTGTCCCAGCATAAACTTCAGGACACGGATATCCTCGAAGAGCGGCACCACATCGGAGACCGGGACGTCGCTTCCAGGGATCGCAACGCCCGGCCAGCCCTGCTGCTCTCCGGTCTCCTCACCCGCACTGGCGTCCGCGAACTTGCCGCCGGACGCCTGTGACATGTCGATCACGTCGCTCATGGACAGGTAGAATCCGGTGTGCACGTGCTTGAAGTAGTACCGGAACGGATCTGGGTAGTCCCCCGTGGTGGAGAACCCGGGCACACCGACGATGTTGAGCATGCCGATGATGTCCGTAGCGCTCGCGGCTTCGAGCTCAGCGTCAGACAGAAGCGCCAGAGAGCGCAAGCCATCGACGGTGGTTGCCTGGCACACAAACGACACGTTGTGATTCGCGTCGTCCACTGCGTCCAGCTCGCCGAGGTTCTTCGCAATCGCGCGGACCTCCTCACGCGCGATGCTTGTCAAAGTCCAGGTCCTCGCCGGCGCGGCGCACGAGCCCGCGTGTGGTCTTGCCACCGGCGGTGACCTCGCGTAGGAAGGCGGCACCCTGTGCGCTGTTGAAGGTCGCGACGCGCTCGTCATTCGCGATGGCGGCGAGCTGCAGCGCGATGGATGCGTCGCGCTTGCGCACTTCGGTGCGGAACTTGAGGAAGCGCTTCAGCAATAGCAGCTTTGCCTTGCGCTCGGATCCGCTGAGCTCACACAGTTCCTGCAGCTCCTGCTCGGCGGTGGGCACAACAACGCGACTCTCAAGCTGCTGGAAGAAGGACTGCATCTTTTGAACTGCCTCGTTGGCGATCACCGTGTTGGTAATGCGTAGAACGGCAGCCTGCGACAGAAACCGCTTTGCCTGAGGCATGATGAGGGAGGCATATTCCCCCAAGGTGATGGAATCGTGCCGCTCGACAACAACATCATACTTTCCGTTGAGGCGGAAGCGAGGAATCCGTCAGCCGCCAGTGCACTGGCGCCAATCCAGCACAGGCGTCTGGCGGGGCTGCCATCTTCGGGCACACTGAAGCTGTAGGACGCTGTTAGCTTTTCCGCAACATCAGCCTCCCACGGCAGTTGTGTGAAAACAGGGTGGTCCACAACCAGTCCCAGCGTCATTTGCAGACCGGAAAAGGTGTCCTGGAACAGTTCCGCGATCATTTCGGACATTGCGCCATCCTCAGTAGTGCTTGAAATGTCAGTGAGTTCAACGGCATTGACCGAATTCAGCTGGAGGAGGCAGGCGACGGCGCGGGTGTCCGGCTGCGCGTAGGAGGTGAAGAGGCGGACTGCTTGAGAGTTTATTTGTACGCCAGCGGGTACGTTTTGCGCCACAGCCGCAGCTCGAGCGACTGTATTGTCGATGTCACCCACTTCGCCATCGGAGATCGTCAGCAGGCGAATCGGGCCAGCCGCATCGATGCAGATGCAATCTCAATGCCGAGCAATTCCACGGCGCCCCTCATGCATTGTGGCAGCCTTGGCAGCGAAGTCCCAGGGAGGACATCCCACCAACTGTGGTCTGATACACTTGCGCGAAGTCGGTGAAAGTGATGATTGTGACAGCATCTTCAACTTCCATGCCCATCAGAAGACACGCTTGCGGCAGAACGGACCGCGCCAAAACTTCCACCGACTGACCCATGGACCCCGAGACGTCCAGGACAATGATGAACTTCGGCTTGACTGAGGGACGTGGAGCATCTGTGTCTTCGCTCAGACGCAGCTCATCGTTGATGATGTTAGGCGGAACGACGAGCTCTCCGGCGTGACAAATTCCGCAATCGTACAGGTGCAGGACAGGAGCGTCCATTTTCGGCTGCTTGGTTTGTGGAAGTTGGAGGGTTGGCGGTTTTTGTTGTTGTTATTTCCCGTGTAGGGAAAACAGCTTTGATGATGGGTGGGTGGGACTGGAGAGAACTACGGTTTTGGTTTTCTGTATATGGTGACGTGTAAAGTGGAGCGCGGAGAGTTTGAGTGAGTGGGGTCATACTCGCAAGATGGCGTACAGGTGGTCCATTCAAACGTCGGACAACGGTGTGGTAAAAAGAGAAAAAAACACTACACTACACTGCTTCGGTCTTCATGTATAACAACTGATAGCCATTTATATTTTTTTTTCGTTCTCGTTGTCAACCATAGAATAGCTAGAAGCGTAGACTACGTAGCACTCAGTCCTCCCTCTCCCTCTCCCCACACCCCATTAACTATGCAAACACCGTTAGGAAGGGAGTGGGGAAGTGAAGAGAGGATGTATCTCTTCTATTAGTGGTAGTGGAAAGAAATAATAATAATAATGATAATAATAATAATAATGACAAAACGATAATGTTAATGGCGTAGATGTGTCATCGGTTAAGAAGAGCTAGATGCGGTGGGACAAAACTGACACTAATTTTTAGCTTCTGTCAGAAAGTGGTGGTGGATCTGCAGTGCCGGATCGTCGTCCGAGCAAGGGTTTTATATTGAAAAAAAAAATGAAGCATTGTTGTTGGGTTGAGCCTGCGGAGTGTTACGAAACTGGCATTCCGGGGCGAGCGAGTCCGCTACGTGACAGATTTATTGTCCTCCCACTGTCCCTCGAATATCACAGCACCGTTTTCCGCGTAAAGTGTACCGTAACCCTCTCGTTTGTCGTCGCTGAACTGTCCCACATATCGCTTTCCGTCTGGCCACGTTTTGGTTCCTGTGCCTTCGATTTTCCCGTGGGAAAAGTTCCCTTCGAATTTGGACCCATCGATCCACGTGTAAGTGCCGTAGCCGTGACGTTCACCGTTCTGCCAACTGCCTTCATACTTGTTGCCACTCGCATACGTAGCAGTGCCCCATCCTTCTTTGCGGCCGTCTTCCCAGCCTCCGACATAGCAGAAGCCATCTGGTGTGCGGTGTGTGCCATGACCACTCCTGACGCCGTCGGTGTACGGGCCAGTGTAGGTTGCGCCATCGGAAGCCGTAAAAGTTCCCTCACCATCCATGCGGTCAAGTGACCAGCAGCCATCATAGCGATCACCGTTGGAAAACAGCATGGTTCCCTGTCCATTCGCCTGGCCATCACGGAAGACGCCTTCGTAGCGTCGTCCGTCCGCCCACGTGAAGACGCCTTGGCCCTCCATGCGGCCCTCGACCCAATTGCCTTCGTACCGGTCTCCGTTGCTGAACGTCATGGTGCCACGTCCGCTGGGCTTTCCGTTCTGTATGTCGCCGACGTACGGGAGCGGAGCGGCGTCTGTCTCCTCTTGTTCAGACATTGAGACGTGCAGGAGCTGATCTTGATTATTTTTCCAACAAAGGGTTTTTTTTTCCTCCCTGAAGTTCTTAAAACGATACGCTACTAGCGGGAAAACGGATAAGTAAATTAAACCAAGCAGATCTTTTTGTTGCTGCTCAGTCGCTTCCTATTTTTAAGGTACGTTATTTCTGATGAATAGACCGGGGGTAAAACAAAACAAAAAAGGATTGTCGAGACGCGGTGATATAGAGTTCAAATACGTTTTCTCGTGTGTTTCTATGTACAGAAAAGAAAACAACTTTGTTTGTTGTTGTTGTTTTCGAGCTTCGAAC
>JBAMBP010001823.1:0-14768 GCA_037044515.1 Phortica magna
GACGTATTGCTGAAGTTTCTCTTCGTCTGCAGACGACAACACAGCCGATCCTGTTTTTGCTGCATTTCTTTTGGGATCATAGCCATATAGAAAGATAGACGCTATTACCAATGCGGCACCAAGCGAAAATTGCAATGTAAGATTAAATCCAAAAATATATATCGATGCAACGCATGATATGATGATCGCCAGAGACGTTGCAAACCCTTTCAGTATATTGTCAGCATATTTAACAACAACGGCTACAATAAGGCCGCCACCAGCCTGCAGTACGACAAGATACCAAATGAAAATATCATAGCCATGGAAAAAACCATTATTATATATCTTGTTGCCATCGTTTAGAAAACAAGTCATTGATCCAAATGGTATACTAAGCAAACTGAGCTGAACGTTACGCATCCATACTGAAGTATCAGCGCCCTTCAATATTTTCTCAAAGTATATGCCAGCGAATCCGGATAGAAAACAAGCACCTAGTGCCGCCCATAAGCCAAGCATGCGGATTTGTTCTGGACCATTAGATTCTGCACTGGATACTGTCGATCCACCATCCGTCTGAGCTAGTTGCACGAGAACGATACCCATTACAAGAAGCAATAGCGCACCCCATTGTGTATTGAGTAATTTACGTCGCAGGATAACGACTGCAAACATGGCGGTAGTAAGAATCTTAAGCTGGTATGTCACTTGATAGGTCGCAGCATCTAAATGAGAGGCTGAGACGTACAGCAAATTATTCTGTACGATATACACAAGTGAAGGCACACATACTTTCAGCGTGTCAACTTTATTAGCAATGATGGTTTTGTGTAAAGCGCGCCCAAACTTTTGAGCATCTTTGCCCTCTTCATTGAAGACTAGCACTAGGCAGGTAAGTAATTTTACAAATTCCGACATCAACACAGCTAAAAAATATACGAAAATACGATATTAGTTTGGGTAATTGCTAATAAGAATATCATCGCTCGGCAGGAAGTTTCGATTGGTGTTTTTTTGTACTCTCATAAAACATCCAAAACTCTAATAAAAAGAAACCTGACAAAAAGACTGGAAAATGTTGGCTATAATACGTCATTGACTAACCTGTGGAACTCAAAAAGATGTCTCCTGGTCTGGTTCGTGCGTACCGCATGCTAAGACCCAATATCGCATTTTGTAACGTTAATGTCAACAAGCTTATGTATTTTAAAGTATTATTATTCACTGTTGATGTAAAGTACATGGTGACAATCTTAGATACTCTTTCTTATAAGTCTAAATTAAACTTACTGTGTATATTCATGATACGTTTTCTTTAGCAGCTAACTGCTGTGTCGTGTCAGCATAAAATTACACAAAAGAAAGACAAACAAACCAACTGAACTTTTAAACTTCAATTCAGGCTGTATCTGCCGTCGCCGACTTAAGCAAAACCATTCGACGGTGGCGGACACGTAAACAAACCTAATAACGACTAGTCGAGCTGTCAACTCACCCAACAGCACAAATATTCTGATTGTTCTTTTATCGTAAACGTGTACTTTTTGCAAAAGTTAAGTTAGCAGCTTCTGAACTTGCAAGCTAATTTAGTGTTATCGGCTAAGTTGGGATAAATACATTTGATTTCTGTCGAAATCACGATGGACCAACCTATTAAAGAGGTGGCTCAACTTATTCACGACGTGAAAGTGGGGTACGTAGTGGAATTAGTCCAAAGTAATGCAACGTAAGCGATGTAATTTATTTTATAGAAAAGTCGAAGGCTCATACTACATAACCACAAAGACTTTAAGGATCTTTAAAAATATTATTGCTGGTAAGAGTTGGGAACACGCTGAGTAAGTATATGCAACAAGTGGAGACGAACGTTTAAGTTGTACAATTTCTGTTTTAGAGCTTTGATGAAGATTGTGCGTTCCCAGTGTCGCATTCTGCAAGCGGCCTTTCCACAGGAGACTGTTACATCGAATATTGCTCGACGGATACTCAAAGTTATACGTGAGGAATTCGATTCATTACACGTCAAAGTCCAGAATTTTTCGGACGATTCGCAAGCATCGCTCTCGTTGCACAAATTGGTAACGCAAACTAGTGAGAACGAAATAAGCGTTGATTATACGAAGCCGCAGCAAGGTCTTCGTGACGCACTTCTAGACCATTTGCAAGAGGTCGAAACAGAATTGGAAACCAGTTCCGAAAATATTTGTATACAGGCAGAAGAGCACATACATTCATCGGAGATTATACTCACCTTAGGACACTCATGGAGCGTTGAGAATTTTCTTAAGCGGGCAATTAAAAAACGTCAGTTTCTTACAATTATTGTGGCTGAATGTGCTCCGGCCTGTCGGGTGAGTAACGAAGCAACAATTGCGGTATAATCTAAATTTCATTATTTTACAATAATAGGGTCATAATTTGGCAGCAAGTTTAGCATGCGTTAATGTCGAAATTATTGTTATACCCGATTCGTCCATATTTGCAATGATGTCACGTGTCAATAAAGTGATCATTGGCACACACAGCGTATTGGCCAATGGCGGTCTACGCGCAGCGTGTGGGGCACACACAGTTGCGTTGGCCGCTAAACACTATTCTGTACCGGTGATTGTTCTTGCGCCAATGTACAAACTATCACCGTTGCATCTTTGCGAGCAGGACGCATTTAACATGGTTGGCTGTGCAGAAGGCGTCATACCATACGATTCGGTACCTGCTCGAGAAGCTAAAGTCTACAGCCCAATGTTTGATTACGTGCCACCTGAATTAGTTACACTTTTCATTTCCAATATGTAAATATTGATTTGCAACACGTAGTACAAAATATTATTAAAATGATTTTTTTTTTTTTAGGGGTGGTCATGCGCCTTCTTATGTTTATCGGCTATTAACAGAATTGTACCATCCGGAAGATCTAGAAATTTAATGCCCGACCAAACATTTATATAAGAATAGATTTTGTGTAATTGTATGACGTCTGCCAGTGATAACAATAAAAGAAGATGCACTGGAATACAAAGTTAAATAAACAAAATAGGAGTTGTTATATTTCTACTGCGAAATGTTACGGAACAAATCTATAAAGTCAGCTAAGCTGTCGGCATAATAGTCAGGCTGTGCTTCAGACGCTGCATCCAACATGTCCTGTTTGCTTAAGCCACCAGATAGCACGAGCAACGATTGGAAACCGCATGACTTTCCAAATTTAACATCCTGAATTAACATGTCTCCAACAAATATGCAACGCTCCGGAGTTTTTATACCGAACATATCTTTAAGCATTTCGCCGAGAATGGGTGACGGTTTCCCCAAAAACGTGGGCTCTTTATTTGTATATCGGCTAACATGCTGAACAAAGTCGTAGAAACCAGCTACGTTCAAATTTAGCGCTAGTGGCATGATAATATCACTGCCGCCAGCGATCAGCTGACAATCTTCTGATTGCTGCAAATATCGGATGCCTTTTGCTAGTTCCACATAAGACAAGTCCAAGTGTATGTCACATAAAACGGCTCCAACAGGTTTTTTGATTTCAAGTTGTTCCACCAAACTGGCTGATGTCAGATGCTCCTTCACTTGCTGCATGTACATTTCTCAAAGGTTAATTTTTCATTTTACCTATGCCCAGAAGTTTTATAATTTACCAGAGATTCGTATTCAATGCCACTTTTGCGCAATGTTTCATTAGCCTCCAATGACATGAGTGAAAAAACACGTTGGCCTTGTTTATGCTTCTGTAGATAGCGCACTATCGTCTTCACAGGATGCACCACATCGTCTTCCTGTATATCAATAGCGCCGATCTGCTCAAAACGCTTCATATATTCCTCATCGGTACGAAAACTATTATTTGAAACGAATTTAACCGTTTTTCCTGCTTTCTTCAATAAATTGACAGCTTCACCAGTGCCAGCTATAGGTCCAACCAGCAACCATACAACACCATCGCAATCGCTTAGGAGCACATCGAATGAATCAATAAACTTGCGCTGCTCATCCTTGGTCAATTCCAGTATGTGACGTGGTGATGCTTTCATGGTATTCTATTTTCGAAGTGGAATTCAATGTTTCTTGATGATTTGCGTATGGATACTGACAGACTTTGACAGTGCTGACTTTGGTGTTACCTTCGCCACAAATAAAAATTAGTTCACGTTAACAAAGAATGCGTCTCGTATCTATGTGTCGTAATCGTAGTTTTATCCAGGCAGTTATATTAGTAAACTTGTGATTTTTATACCAAATTTCTTTTAATTTTCTGTTCTTTTCTACACACATTCCGTAATCTGTCTTTTTTTTCTTAAGCTCGCTGGTAATTTCCATTACAAAATGTTTAACAACTGTTTGAATAGTGATAAGACTTTTTAGGACGGTGAAAACAATTGTCGTATGGTCTGTTCAGTACCGGCTAAGTAGTTGGCACTTGACACACGCTTTGTGCATGTCATTATAGACCCTTGACTTTGAGATCTCCGAATTCTTGGTCACATGTGTGAATTTTTGTGAGGCTTTACTACATAATGTTGTTAAGTTTAAAATCACAATATTTGAGTGTGGCTATTTACGCTTTTAGTACAAATATTCATACATTCATAGTATGTATTTTACTTCCTCATTATACTATTAGAGTATAAGGTATCTAGTGAGGCTTCGGCCAAGACTGAACTGACGCAAATACGTGCCACACCAAAGGGTCTTGGGTAAATATGGTATGTCGTCGATATAATCTCCTCCAAGAATGTTAGTACAGTTCTTGATCGGGTAGGGAGTAGCAGTTCCGCTTGGGTGCTGTGATCCGAGAGATCAGAAAAAGTATGTGCACTTTGGCTCTTACCCGGGCCAAGTTGAGACCAGGATCAGCACATATTCGAAAAGGTACTTGCATAAGCTTAAGCAATGATGCCGATTTACCAAAGTATCCAAATCCATGTGTTATCGTTTAGCATCCGAACACCTTGCTTATAAATTAAACAATGGTACACGTTAAATAAACATTGGAAAGATCTGAGCATTTGTTGGTAAAGTATAAGGTATGAGATTTGTAAAAACCGAAAAAAATTTTGACTTCGCCTGATCACACTTTAGATGACTCAAAATTGTTGTCGCTATCAGCAGTACAGTGTAAATAAGAAGTATTCAGATGGTGATTTTTTTTTTGTTCTCTTCTCTTTAATAGTGTTAACTTTGTCATGAAGTTTGTAACACACCGCAGCAGACCTATCCGACCATATAAAGGATCATCAATCAATGGACAAGTTGATTTAGACATTATCTGACATTAAGTATAGGAATGAAACTCGAACAGTGTCTTCTTATTTCAATGTGTTAGTATGAAATTATTTATTGTTAGTATGAAATCCAATCCCTTATTACTTATGTTACTAGTGAGAGGTGAGAACTAATTCAAGAATACATACATATACTTTTTAGGGTCTGACACGCCTCTTTTCAGGTATCCAATCTTCGATATAGCCGAATTTAGTTTTTCTTAGTTTGATTTTCGAAAGCTTAATTTTTTTTTTTAAATATGTACATAGCTAACTAAACAAATAACTAATTCCATTTTATATCAAAAACGTCATATCGATTGGTAGCCAAGTGAATTATGATTGGTTTTTTGTTCACACACTTGGCTCTCTGATAAGATACGTACGGAGATATAGAACAAAGGTATAAACTTTTAGACGGAGTGGTAAAAGAACTTGTGCGGTTGCTTGTCTATTTGCTTGGTTAGCAATTTTTTAAATAAACTTAGGAACTACATTATTAGTTAGTTACACAATAGATCGCCAATATCGAAAGAAAAAAATTGCAATGATTATGAACAATTCAAACAATTTACAATTGTCAACAAAAGATGCAGATCGGTGTGATGCAAAGGCTGGATTCGCAAACAGTGTTACTACTAGCATTAGCACAAATATAACAACGAATACTTCTAGTAACATTACCAAAAATGGCCAGAAGGAAGCAGTAGTCAAAGATTTAGGATCCTCTTCCACTGCGGAAAATGATAAATTTGCGGATGGTGACAAAATAATTATTGCCGCCAAAAAAAAATTATCTACCTCCGATATAACGTTTGACGGTTACAGTGAAAATCTGAAAATACTCCGTCATTTGAAGAATATCGAAAATATCAATGAAAAACGGCGGATCTTTCTTACTAATACTGTGAACGAAGTGCCAACCGACAAAGGTAAACTAAACAACAAAGTGACGTTAGAAAACGATACACCTACACCTATAAAAAATGACAAGGTCAATGATGACAATGTAACAAAAACAGAAGAGAACGATAAAAACATACACACTATAAGCGAAGAGCCTGAAGTAACCGAAATCATAACCAGTATTGAACGTGAAAAGGTACCAACAAAGTTATCCATTAAATATGCTACCTTACCAAAATTAACTGCAACAACGGAAACAACACTAAAATTACTACAGACGCCGCCGCCAAAACCACCAATGTTGAGTCGTACGCGCAGTATTGGTGTTGTCGACAAGCGCTCATCGGCCATCGACACACTGACAACCCCTATTGTCGTTGTAGCTAACGGTGACCCTGAAATCACATCACTAACAGAACAACCTATTAAACTACGAAAAAGTTTTAACGGCACTGAGTTGAAGGAGACAATAAACAACCAGTCCGATGTGACTACGCCTCTACCAGCACAGACTATATCGCCAAAACTCTACGAAATACTCGTGGAACAGCTCAGATGCCCAGGCTGTGCTAATGCTATGAAGGCGCCTATACGGCTATGCAAGAGTGGTCACAGTATCTGCGAACAATGTACACGAATTTTGCTTATGTGCCCACTTTGCAAGGTAAGTTAAACTCTGTATTGATGACGTCGGAGTCAGGGTAATCTCATAGTGTTTCAGCGTTGATGTCAAACAGACTTGATGACGAGATTAGCCTCAGCAAATTTTTCAAAATGTCGGACTGAGGTTGTTGATTCATCTTTTACTCAATTTCTCTAAAGTTGTATTATTTACCAATTACCTTGATTAATATATTCTCATAATTGTAAATATAATTTATAGGAAACCTTTACCAATACACGTTCACTTACCGTGGAGGCACTTTGTGCAAAGGCGTACTTTCGCTGTAATCATGCCGCTGCTGGCTGCATCGCACGCTTGCCTATTGCATTACTAGATTGGCATGAAAAACAATGTATATATAAACCGATGAAATGTTTTATGGGTCGGGTATGGCAGGACTGCCAGTGGAATGGTCGGGAGATAGAATGGAAAGAACATCTGGAGTCAGAGCACGCAAATAAAGTATTCAACACAAGCAGTGTTGATTTGATTTTGAAAATGTCCGATAAGCAGAAGCCGCTCACCGGTTACTATGTTTTTCAAGTGCACGATGAAATGTTCAATTTTTATGAAATTTTTGATCATGAACGGGTACTTTTTACCATGACATGCACGTCGAGCTTTAAAGAGCGAAAATACAATTTTGCCTACGAAGTCACATTATCGCATCCCAATAATGAAGCGTTGGCTATAACTCAAAAATTTCCAGTGCACAGTGAGTATGATCGCGATATATTAATGGATGGCACGTGCGTAAGCTTTATAATAACTGATCTGAATAAGTTCATTGATGAAGAAAAGGTAAGTTTTTTTTTTTACTTCTTATGCTTTTCTTAAAAGATTATCGTTACAGTTGTTGCATTATCGCGTTAATATTTTAGTCCTAAAATCACCACGCAAACACATCAACGCAGATGACCCTAATTCACTATCTAAGTTCGAAGATGGTATTGGGAAGGGTGTTGCATCGGATATAATTATAACACGTAAATTATACAATGGTACAGATTCTGCACCCTCTGTTAATGCCATTGGGAATGCTGATAATACTTTAATTGCTCAAAATGGTAATGTAGCGGTTGTCGGTTCCGATTCTTATAGGGAATCAGAGTTCAAAACGTACGTCGTACGAAAATGGGGTACACCACAGTTACATTTCAATCGTAAGTATTTAAAGAGCTCCACCGACAAGGAAGGTCCGCGAAATCGAGTCAGTCCTCTATGTGCTTCAGATACATCACCGAACGATGACAAGTTGTCACTTTGCAGCACTCACATAAGCTACACAAAAAAGGTGTCAAATACGTTGCGAAAGAGTTTCCGTGCTCTCAAAACAGATCTTATTGAAAGGAAGCCGTTCTCCAAAAAGTCAACGTCTCCAGAAAAGGAGGCTGAAAACAAATAAACATACGTACATAAATAAATAAAAATTGTATTTTAAAGATATCTAATTTGTTTAGATAAAGAGATAATTTAAGTTTACCAAATACAATATCAAAATTTGTATGTCAGATGTTGATTAGTTTTTTTATATCATTAATATATACATACATATATTTATTTCTTTTTTAAATTTAGCATACGTGAGTTGTAGTTTGAAATGAAAAATTCATGTACGTAGCAGAACTAGTTGTTATATAAATTAGCTAGAGCAAACCCTGCATTTCGTTCATAAATTGCAAGTAAGCGTCATCCTTGGTTGTTGACTTCTTTGCATCGGTAGATGCCGATGTATGCATTGTTCGTTCGTGCCGGTCAACGTAGGGCTTTTGTCGTATGGGTTTTCGCACCTCTTCGCGTTTAACACGCAGCGTTGATGGAACAAAACGTGTCACATCGGCACTCAAATTTCTACGATAAAAAAAAAAAAAATTATGAATCGTGTTTAAATATGCACAATATAAAGCTTACCGGATCTGTGGCTTGGCAGTAATTGTTGTAATGCCTTTGCCCAGTTCTTTGCTGTGCAATAATTGATGTTGCTGCTGGTGATTTGGATGAGGATGTGGTGGCTTCATGTGATGAGACATTCGAAGTGGTAGACCAGGAGGTGGTCCCGGGGGCATACGGATACCTATGCGTGTTGGTAATCCGCCTAAAGCATGCGGTCTAGGTCCAGGTGGTGGTACTGGTGGCATGTGTAGTCCAAAATTGTGAATACTAGCGCCCGGTGGACGCATGGGTGGTGGTCGGAACAGCATAGGCGGCGGTGGCGCCACTCCATGAACTGGTGGCATTGACATATGGGGCGGAACAATATTAACTGGTGCTGATGCCACTGCATTTAGAGGAGGCACGATTGGCACAGGTGGCAATGGTATTAACGTAGGTGCAACAGTTGGGTTCTTTGCAGTCGTTGCGGTTGCCGCTGGTATTTCTTTTTGAGTCTTTTCTTCTGAATCTCGTGAACTCCGCTTTCCACTTTTGTAATTGCTATCTGAATCGCTATCATTACCCCTATCGGAATCACTTTGACTTTGACTTTTACTCGATTTAGCTGATTTGTCACTGTCGTCGTCTTCCACATCGCTTTGTGCGTCCTTTTCTCTATGCTTTTTCTTATGTACATTTTCCATTTCCTTCATAAATTCATCAATGTTTTGGCCTGAGATAGCAAGCATACGTTTTTGCAGCGAGTTTGGCTGTTTGGTCTTTCTACTTGGTGATTTGTGTGGTGGGCTGTACGGTTTAAGCACAACATCATCGTCTTCAGCGTCTGTATCAAGATCCGACATCTCAAAAATATTGGGTGGCGGACCTGGTGGCACACCAAGTAATTCCTTTTCTTTATTTTCATCTTCAGTCGATTTTTCGCCCGATTTTGATGAACTATCATCATCAGGTTTTTTTAACACACTTGGTGGCGCACCTGGAGCAAACGGTGGTAATGCCAGCGATACTGGCGGTGGCGGCAATCGTATACTACCAGTAAAACTAGAAACAGTACTTGAAGAGGTTGGCGCTGGTGCAGGCAACGGAATTTCGTCAACTTGTACGCTCTGAGCATGCTTGACGCTTTCGTAATATTGTTGTTTCTTCAGGCGACGCTTTTCGTATTCTGCTTCTTTGCGTTTCAGTTCTGTCCAATGCTCCGGCTCGTCATTGTGCTGTGTTAAACAAATTTTATATCTCTTCAATCTCTTTAATGTTGTTTCCACTTACCAATAGCCTCATGACCCGATCAAAGGTTTCCTTAAGTTTTTTCCTTTTGTCGCGCAACACTTTCTCATTAAGGGGAGAAGGTTGGAGCACGTTATACTCTGTTAAAGAAAAGTTAGCTTCGTTACTACTTCTTAAACAAACCATGTCACTCTTACCCATTTCATCAATTTTTTCCATCTCCTCAAGTATTTGCGACGGATCCTTGTTTTTGAGTACGGCTGCTCGAACCATTTGACGCTGCCGCTTGTTTTTCTTAAGCTCTTTTTTGCGTGCCTCCTTGCCTAAAGAATGGTTTATATACATAAGGACTATGGACAATTTAACACCAATGATTTGCTATTTACGTGCTTGATCCGTAGGATTCATATATTTCCCACTTTTTGTGGTGTTTATAGAGCGGCGTCCCATCTTTACCGGTATGTGTAGATATAGATAAAATCCACAAATGTTATGATACGAAAACAACAAACATGGAACGATTCTAAAAAATATTCTTTGGCTGCCAAGTAATGGAAAACGTTGAATTTGTGTAACAGTGTTGGTTAATTTAAACAGAAGCCGCATTTATCAACAATTTAGTTCAAGTAAAGTTTTAAAGTTCTGCTCAAACAGATTATTTTAATTGATTATAAAACTTAAAACTAAAATGCAATCACCATTAAATTTTGATAAAGCTACAAACTTGAATTCGATAGCAGCTATGTGTAGAAAAAGGGAAAATATATATGAAGCGGAAACACACGATTCGTGTGATATTTCTTTTTTATCTAAACAAATGTTTGAGCACTGTGTAGTTGATGAAATCGAAGAATTTAAGGAAAACAACAGCTTTGAACGAAGTTGTTATAATTTGGTATGTTGATAAGAATGTTTAACTTCATTGAAAAACCCAGTTGAATAAAAATCACTTTGTTGACTTATTTTTTTTTTTTTCTATTAGGTTGATCCGTTGTCCTGTACTTTTGACACAAGTAGTGTACAGCAATTGGATACGACTGTAAGCACTGATGAAGAGTCTTCTACTAATGATCAAATCAACTCTAAGGAAAACCTCCTGTCAGTCACTATACTTGAAACTGAAAGTGAAGGCGGGTTTTCAGATGTTTCCAATATAGACACAAAATGCAGCCGTTCTCTAAGTCAGTTAAATAAATAGTGAATTAATTACTTTTTAATCAAATAATTGATATCCACAGATTCCTCTACAAATATTTCTGATGATGTCATCTTTATCTCGGAACACAGGATAGCACCTAAGATCAGAAATGTCGAAATGTGCCATAACCGTTTCTTTAGTAATAAAATTTATCTCAACACACAGAATGTTTTACATCGTTCCAAAAGTCCCACGTTTAATGATAGCATTAACGATTTTTCTGCTCGTATGTGTATTATTCAAATAACATAACGTAACAAATCTAAAGTATAATATATATTAAAGCTCTTAATAATGGCGACAACACAAACTTGGCTTCTACCCCAACTCATGTTAAAAACACGTCAACAGTGAACTATTCACCTCAACTTGCAAACAGTGACATTAGCAATGAAGATAAAATAACCACACGTGGTGGACGAGTTGTACGCCGGCGGATTCAACTATCGTTTACCGAAAACGTTGAAAGTGACAATAACGATGGAAGCTTCAAAGTAACGGAGTCAGAAAATAGCCAAACTAATTCAGATTATGACAGTAACTCAAACTCACAACATGGTGAAAAGCAGTTGATGTATCTGGATTTGTCAAAAGAACTAATAGACAGTTATTTACTGACGCCGACAAGTGTAGAAGTCAACAATGGTAAGATGACTGAGTAGACCTTCAACTATGTTATGTGTGTATAATTTCGTCAACATCTAATTTAATTTTATATAGATAAGTTATTCGAACGGAGGTTACAAAATTTCTTATGTGTTGCCAATAAACGACGAATTTTGTACACGCAAACGTTTGGTGATGAACAAGAAAATCATATGCCAGAATATATCGTTTGTAATGAACCAAACAATAGAGAAAATATTTTAACCAAAAACAAACAGTTGCCAAATACGGATCGGCTAGTAACAGCAAAATCACCGCAAAAAAAAAGGAACGAAAAAAAATACTTATCACCTTCTAATCAAGCGATATGTAAGAGCCACAAATACTTGAGAACTTATATGAAGGAACATGAAGCTAAATACAGTTTTATTCAATCGCTTGACAGTAAGTCACTTATAAAAATGAATTTTTGGATAGTATTAATTTTTTTTGGAAATATGGTTGTTTTTGTTTTCTTTAGTGATGGTGCCAGAAAAATTGTGCCATCCAAAAGCGCTCACATTTAATGCTGAATTTTCAACTCACAGAAAAAAACTCGCCAACATTCTTTACGATTTATACAATCACAAAGTTTTTAATTGTTCCTTGGATGTTGAAATCGTTTGGAAAAATATGTTATTAAAGCCAAGTAATTGTGTAAACAAGTCTTCAAAAACAAGGAGAACTTCCGTTGTTGAACTTAGCTTACGACTTATCACTTCTACTAAAGCATTATGTATTTTAATAATGCATGAATTGTGCCATGCCGCAGCTTGGGTATTCAATGGCGAAAGCGGACACGGTGTTTTTTGTGAGGAATGGTTATTTCGCGCTAATCAATCATTGCCAGGCTTGCCTCAAATAAAAGATTGTAACAGACCTGCCCACGTATACACATACATTTGTATGATGTGCAATAAGAAGTAAGTTGAATGAATGTTTTTTTAAATGTAAATTAAACATTTTTTTTATTTTTCTATGTAGATCGCAAGGCAGTCTTACATTGGAACCGGTAGACAAAGTTCGCTGCAACTATTGCTATGGTGTCATAGAAATTCAAACGAATACAAAGAACCCGCATATGCTGCCAGTGAGCACAAAAAATAATCTCAATGGTTTAATTAAATACATCAGAGAACAGTATAATCACATGGCACAATCGTGTGGACAATATAAGCACACCGATATTATGAATGTAATTAACAACGAGTATCTGATAAATAATTGATGCTTTTAAAAACAAAAAAAAATAAATAAATGACTTAGGCACAGTTATTCACTTTTTTATTACAATTCAAAATAAAATAAAGGTAACGTTTAAGGAACCATGCCTTTACTTCGCTTGAATGCCGCTCCTGACTTACGATTATGATTAGCTCGTGATGCTTTGTTGGCTTCTTTTTTTCCACGATTACGTAATGTTTCCGCATTTTGACCCTGCCCCTTAGCTGCACCAACAACGTCCTGATTTGGCTTTAGCCCTTTGAGACCACGAATTGTCTGTTGACGAGCCATAAAACGCGCCCGCACATTTTCTGGGTTTTCGCAAAAATCGTTTCGTTTGTCCCGTTGTTGTACTGATTGCATATCCTCATCTCGCATGGCATTGTCATCGCTTTCTTCACTTTCAGATATACGGCAACTAGCTTCAGAAAGGGTTGATCTTAGCTCCTTTGATTTGTGCAATGGCTGCGGTTGTCCTTCAATCATCGCATCATAACTGTCATCGTATTCGTCGTCGTATTCGTCTATGGTTTCCTCTACAAGCGTATATTGCTGATAACGTTCTTTTATTGTTTTTAAATGATTTTTATCGTCTAACAATTGTTCAGCGTTTACTGCTGCGCCAGGAAAACCTTTTCCTTGCTTGATTATGCATTCGGGATTGTCTTGCGTCATAACGTCGTAAGCATCACCGTCATGAATGTTAATATGACGTAAACCTGTTTGTTCGTACACCAGCTCCTGCGGATCTGGTGGAATAAATGCTTGATTTCTATCGCAATTTATTAGATCTGGAGGTAAATTATTGTCCAAAATAGCTGCGATTGCTTGTTCGCTATTATCATAACGTTCAAGCAATAAACGAACAAACCCTATACCGAGATCAGGCAATACATCTAATACCTTCGATACATCTAAATCAATATCTCGAGCGAAAGCTGCTGGAGCTGGCATGCTGTTCATTGTTTTGTCGATTGCAATTAGTTCGGTTGACAATTCTTCTTCATCGGAATCTATATTGTTTGCGTTGTGATAGTTCCGAGTACAATAATCGCCGACAGTGCCAGTCGAATCAGTGCTAAGGGCCTTCTCATAGCCAACCAAAATAAATTCGATCTTATGATCTTTTCTGAAAATAATAATAATTAATTATTAAAAAATCATCAGAGGACAATAATAGTTACATTTCTTCACAAGCTTCTTGCAATATTTCCATGTCAAATTCGACGGGATATTGTCTCTGATAGTCCACTACGAAGGACTGCGCCGACAAGCATTCGGTTAGCAGCTCGACTAATTTATGACCAGTTTTCGACATCGGTGACTGTAGTGCAGTCTCTAAAAAGAACTTCGCCATTGAACGAAAGGCGTTTAGAAATTGTTGACGTGCTTCATTAAGCCACAACAAAGAATCGGCATTTGGATTTACTGTGTGTATGTACTTGTATAAATGCGGCAGAGTATTGTCGTAAAAAATTGCAATGCTGTAAATGATTTAACTTTAATACATTTTAAAATAAATTATACCGAAAAAAACACCTTTGCGGTAATTTTAGATTGACACAATCTAACAGGATCTGAGGGCAAACTTCCCACAAAACACTTAGCGTATATGCACAGTCAAGCGTATATAATACCACGTCATCGTATGGAGTTTGAGCGTCATCTTCCAAATCGGCACCGCCGCCAGCGCCAGCAAAACCTTCATTATCCACTTGAGTTAGCAATACGTACTGTTGAAGCAGATGCAAGAAGAAGTAAC